>MU795060.1:0-69974 GCA_027886305.1 Lentinula aff. lateritia
AAAGCCAGACCCCCCACTACCTGGCCCCTTATCTTGACCTCTCTGTCATTATCTTGGGACCAGGTATGTGCCTACTTACTAGTACTTACAACTACAATGCTAATATAACTCTGTCATTATCTTGGGACCAGGGACCAGCTTGGGACCAGTCTGTCCATGTTCCGATCAGTTGCTCCGCCTCTACCGCCTGCTCAGTCGCTCTGCTCTGCCGCTTGCCCCGTTGCTCCGCTTAGTCACTCCATCTCTGACGCTTTGTGACATATGGTACTTGATATAACTCTATCATTATCTTGGAACCAGTCTGTCCATGCTATATTTAGTGGCTCCACTCCACTGTCTGCTCTGTTGCTCTGCTCCATTGCTTGCCTCATTGCTCCACCCACCACTCCGCTTAGTCACTCTGCCTCTGCTGCTTTGTAACAGTATGGTATATGTTTTGTCTGGTTATATCTTGGTGTTGGAGTTGTCACAGTTTATGACTTCCTCTCTCCAATCGGCTTCCAGAGTCATTTCTTCTCTGGTCAGGGCATGGAAGATAACTTCGAGTTCCTCCCAGATACCCAGTGATGTGTATGTTGGTGCTTCAGTGATTGGGCATTATTTTCCTGTTTTGGTAAATGCTCTGCTTTCTTCTAGGAACTCAGTGAGGGTCTCAATTCCTTCCTCCGTTCCGAGTATCTCTTTCAAGCAAATATCATCAGATGCCTTCCTTAGTATGTGCCAAAAGTTGTCATATCGAGGGCAGGCATGTGTTTGGTTTCAGGTTATCAGATAAGTTATTTGAGTGTCCTCGTATATATCCCTAGATAATATCATTTGTAGGTAAAGTCAGTATCAATATAGAGAAGTTTTGCCTGGGGGCGAAGCCCCGCGCGGGTGGGCAACACACCGCTAAGCGAGGATCTAAAGCCCGGAGCATCTGAGCTGTATTAAACTTACCAGCTAGACACTAAGAACAATTTAAAGGGTGGGTGGGTGGCATGACAAAAGATGAGGCTGTAAGAGGTCGGACGGTGAGCGTCGAGAGTGAGAACGAACAGGCGCCTAATCGTACTCATACTCATTATCTTATCTCGGACCAAACCTCTTCAATCATCTTGCTTATAATTGAACCTCGCGGGGCACGTAGGGCGCGCCGCATTTTTTATCTCAAGCAAGGTGGTGTGCAGTCCACAACAGTGGGGCCTGGTTATTATATTGGGTTCCAGAATTCCGTGACATGCGCGCGGTATATTCAAAAGCTAGAAGATATTCTTAAGAGTCTCTTCGGAACTATTGAGAATCGTTAATTTTGAGAATTTCTACACGCTTGGGCGCTCCTCTATTTCAGGAATTTCTTAAGAATATATTCGAAATTCAGAGTGCATCCATAAGAAAAACGTCGAATAGTGTACTTAGGTCTGTGTGAGAGAAGACCGTCAGTGACACAGCCACAATTACCATTTTCACTCACTATCATCCATGGTATGTTCAATGAGTAATTATATCCATGGACTACAGCCAAAACTGAACTCAGCCTAAAGTACGGTCAAAGCGCTCAACCTCACACAACGCCTCTGTAAAGTTTACCACCGTAAAGCCTCAATTTATTGAGGATGATTCTGGATCTCCGGTGAATCATCATCTCGCTCTTTGTTACCTGCGCCTTACGGATGTCCGACTTCTAGGTTGGACATACATTAGAGTATGAATCCAACCCAGCACCGGCCCTTAAGAAAAAGGACAAACATCAGATAAAGCGGGAGGCATTTTTGCAGAGACTCGAGTTGACCCAATCCCCGTATTCGAAATCTCATCAGCGCCGTATAAAGCAAAAGGCCAAAGAACAGATAGGTCATGGACTTGAAGAGATCCGGACCGCACTCGAATCTGTCGATGATAGCCGTGCTCTATCTACAATAGCCCAAGATGCCTCTGCTACCGAAGGAAAGATAGACAAATCACAAATGAAGGTCGATGGAGATGAAGACACCCCGAAATCAGTGCATCAGTCCAAAGTTAAATCCAACCAGATTGGTGAAGGAAAAGGAACAACGCTGTCAAATACTCAACGGAAGAACGCGCTGTTCGTATCCCGTCTTATTGCTCGATGAAGTATGAGCTGACTACACTCTATAGAAAAATTGAGCGTCTTCGCTACCCACTCATCCTTTCCAATCCTCAATTCGGATCTAACCCCTTTCAAACCATTCGAACTCATGCCCAAAACACACTCATCAAGCATGTTCCGACATGAGATGATTCACGCATGGGTTGCGTGAAGAGGAGCCTATGTACACAAACTACAAACTTGTTTACCCAGTGTATTCCTTGGAATGCCGACGCTTTGATCTTGTCTTTAGTCGCGAACCTTGACGCGCAACGGCATTTGAATACCATCCATCCAATGGCCTTTCTTCATTGGGATCATCAATCCTGCCGGTACACGCTGTATGTCATCCAAGCCTTCGGGTCCAGGAGAAAATTCGAATTTCTCCAGGAGACCGAATAAGATCGCTTGAAGCTCCATCAACCTGTAATGTTATCAGTCTGCCACCTGCACGTTTAAAGGAGAAGTTACTAACGCAAATCGCCAACCTATACATGCTCGAACACCAGCACCTTCAGAATGTTATTTTGAATTTCGAAATACTAGAAGTATGTCCCACTCACTGAAAGTCATACTGAAAATCGTCTATCAGTCGATACTTGTCTGACACTAGTGTACTTTGAGCACTTACAGATTGGCGTAAACCCCCAGGGTCGTGTCCTTCTTCGATTCATGCAAAAATCTCTCCGGATTCCATTCATTCGCGTCTTTGCCCCAAACTTCTGTTAACCTATCAAGCTGCAGTAAGAAATGGTCATCATGGATCAAAAGTTTTCGCCCACCTGTTATAGACTGAGATGGAAACAGAAATTCGCTGCCCTTTGCTGACAGGAATTTGCGAGAGTTCTTCTCCAGACTCAGAAATGACCGGAAATTCCAACGGAATGACATCGTCGGAGGCTGCTTGGCGAATAAGTGCAGGTACCTACGGATACAGCATCCAGTGAATAAACATATTGCTCTTTTTGTTTAAACGTACTATTGGATGTAATCTCAATCCCTCCTATCAAAGAAAAAATGTTAACAATGACCGTCTTCGCAGCGCTATCAATGATATACAGCGAACCTTGATGACAGCACTGAAGAAAGGCATAGAATCGTAATCGCTGGCAGTCGGTTCTACGTCTGGACCAATACGGCTGCGCATCTCTCGAATCTCATCGTAGACTCTACTTTGGTCTTTGAGCGACTTCCCGAGCTCATACAGCATCCATGTTGTGGTAGCTTAGTTAGTAATCCAAATTAGTTGGCAATGATTGATTTGTTGGTCTGACACTTACAAGCGGTTGTCTCGTGTCCTAGATACAAACATCAACATATCGACTAGTCAGATGGGAGTCAAAAGACTGACCAGCTAGAATTATCGTACTTTTCTCAGGAAAAAAAATGTTAGATGTTTCAACTTCGGGTAAGTACTTGTCGTGGGACATACGCCATTTGGGAGAGTACCTCGTCCTCGTCAAGGGCCTTCTTTGGGTCGGCGGTCATATTCGAACGGAGTAGTACGCTGAGTACGTCCTTGCTTCCCTTCAGATCCTCCTCTCCATTTGTTTGCTGGGATGCAATGTCAAACACTGACTTCGCGACCTTCTTAGATGCGGTCGAAAACTCCTTGAACCTCTTTTCTGTTTTGGTCGGAAATCGACAGAGAAAATCACCTAGAGGGGCCGGAATTGAACGCCGAAAAGCTCGCCACAGTATGAGTGATCTCTGTTCAATTCTTCGATCAGGATGGGTTGTCGTAAGGGAATCAAAAAACAGACCTCCGGGTAGAGACGAGAATCGGCACTGGATTGTAACAGATAATGAGGATAGAGTGGGTAATTGTACGATTCAGAACACGCACAACATATGCTTGAAGATCTCTCCGAGTTCATTCGCACGGCCATCGAGTGCCCCGAAATCATAACCGAATGCGCCTACATTTGTTTAGTTTGGCATATCGAAGACATACTAAGTAAGGTCGCCTTACTTTCTCCTATGACGTCCAATGTAATCCTAGGGAGCCAATGCGTGACATTGATAACTTTTCCATTGCTCGGTCCGTCGAACAGTTCCTCTTCCTTCCATTTCTTAGCCAGCTAAAACTAAAGCGTGAGCTTTAATATTGAATTTGCGTAAGATAACGCTTCTCACTCGGGAAGTCGAACGCTGGAATAAATCGAGAAATTGGCGTAGTTGAGAAGCAGAAAATGCAGGATTGAGGGCTTTCCTTTGGCGGTTGTGCACTTCACCTGTGATGCCAAGGAGGAATCAGATAGCATTAAGCGATATGAGAGCACACCAGACCTTCAGCCCAAACAATTCCACGACCGAACAACATTTTTGTTACCTGCTGGGAGTCTCTCCCTTTTGGAAACCTAGATCCCAAACTTTATTAGGTGATTGAATATGAAGCGAATGAGCTACCTGTAGCCCGAAGTGTGGAATACGTATTGGATTGCACGAGGATCTAATCCATGGTAAACATCACGATTGATAGATATGATGGATGACTGAAAGGACGTCGACGCAGGTCGACGCCCATGGACACTTGGAAACGTAAATCGCAAAGATTATACCATACCTGCTATCATCAATGTGTCTTCCTGTAACAGTAGATATGATTAGCATATGTACATGCCTGGGAGGCCATTGAATAAAAGAATGGGCTGAGAACGAATCGGGGCCCGCTGTGTAAAAAATACTTACTCCATAACATGAGCTCGTGCGAAAGGCAGTCCCGTACTCGTTGAACCACTTGGTCTCGAGAATGCCTACTTCCTTCAGAAGGTCCTGAGCACAATAACACGCCATTAAGTGATATAGAACTTGCCTCTTGGTGTACTAGTTCATCATCATTTCCTAGAGTCAATGATTAAATGGCGAGACGAACAAATGTGATCATCATCATACCGAACAGGAGGGATGGTCTCGGGGGGCCTCGAAGAAACTTGAGAGATCTCTGGTAGTATCTATACACAAATCCGAAAATGATATATGCACTAGGTATGACAATCAAAGCAAATGCAGCTTGGGTGAGGGTTCTCAACATGATAGAGCAAGTAAGGGTTCATGGATTTTGCTTGACTGCGACCTTTTTATATCTGCTGAATTGATCATGATGTTATGAGAAATATCAATACTAGATTGATACTGGAAGGCAGTATGTAACGACTTCCTGACGGTTGATCTGTCGGCAGCCATTCAGTTTCGTGGTGTTCTGTGGTCCCATGAACGGGTAAATCGAGCCGAGTACAAAGCGAAATTTGTCGTTTAAGGCCCGAGACCGTGGACGTGCTAACGGTAACGATTGATCAGTCTCGGGCGAACAGTGTCTTATAATTATTTTATAAGCTTGTAACAACACAACATATGATATGTACTTGGGTTACGGGTATAACGAGACGAGGGGGACCACAGCTAGATATGCATGCTATCAAGATGTCATTATGATCTTAATACGAGAAATCAATCATCATCTTCGCCAGTAGCACTCATACCGGCACTCCAAACAGTACTCCTCCCGCTCCTCCCACTATCGCTACCTCCTGCACTTCTCCGTCCACGGCGGTTACTCCGTCTAATTTCGGTAAAGCCTCCACTAGAACCCTTCGCCATTTCTGAGGAAAGACTGCGTTCGTGTGCATCCAGAGCAGCTAGAGTATTCTCGGCCTCAGCATGCTCGAGGGCTTCCTGAGTGAGCTCTGTACCTTCGATACCGAGGCCGATACGCGATGAATTGGTGCTCAATGAAGGTGTTAATGTCAAGAGCGGAGAAGAGGAAGGCTCAGACGCGGGTGTTCGAGAACCGAAAATCGAGAAACGTCTATTAGTTCCGGCGCTGGGAGGTGGCGCAGGACCTGGCGAAGAGAAAGCTTTCTGCATTGGAGCAGGTGAAGCAGGTGTTTCAATGCCCATGAGTTTCATAGTGGCATTGATTCTCTCTCGTTCGCGCCGGTCATTTTCGTCTTCCGTGGTATCTAGTTTTCTTGCACCAGTGACTGGACTGGCTCCAGGTTTTAAGGTGAGTGGACGCAAATTGGACTCTGGCTTCTTCTCAGCATTATTGAAGAGTGAAAATCCTTTCCAATCGAAAGACAATGAACGGCGAGATGCCTTGGTGGTAGCGCTAGGAGGTGTAGGGTTTCCTAGTTTTGGAACGTTGAAACCGGGACTATTCAGGTGAGGAGACTCGCTACCAAAAGACACTGAGGCTGAACGGCCAACAATGACAGATTGTGGTCTTGCTTTGGCAGTTTTGGGTGCTGCTGTAGAGGGAGTAGGTGGCTCATTTTCGTAATCGATTGCCAGAACATGCTCAAAACCTTCCTGAGCGATGATTCTATCAATGATCTTTGATGCATACAGAGAAAGGGCCTTATTAGCGTCTTTGAGCGCCTTCACTTCTGAGCGCAGAGCCAAGACGTCGCTAGTTGGAACACTGGGCTCAAGGAAACCGGAGGCCCCCTTTGAATCCTTTCTAGATCTCTTGCCTTTAGAATTGACTAGTGGCTCATCAACACTACCCTCAAGTATATCTTTATTCTCGGCGCGACCAAGTTCTGCAGCTAGATCCAAGCCAGGACCAGTTATAGGTAAGTCAGCGAGTGACTCGCCCCTAGGGCCATCCGGTGAATGAGACGCGGAGCGACCCTGTCGCACTCGCCCATGATGTGAATCAGACCCATCGGGCATAATGCGCGCGCTGAGTTCATCAGCCAAACTGCCAGTTGTTTCCGGCATTTCTTCCTCAACGCGATCCAGAGTACTGCGGCCAGTACTGCGAAGACTTCCCACGTCCCCGCGATCAGATTCTTCGTCGTCGTCGTCGCCTCCTCCCACTTGTTTCAACAGGTCAAATTGGCCGCTTAAGGTCCGTTCTTGCAATAATATCATATAGCTTTCGTTGTCCTCTTGCAGTTGTTGATTGACTCTATTGAGGTCAATCAACTGGGTCTGTAAGAGAACACAGGTACTCTGAAGCGAAGAGTATGATGTCGAAAGAGTAGATAATTCTAGTCGAAGGGCAGTCATTTCGGCTGGTTCTTGTTCTGGATCGCTCATGTTCTGCTTTGAAGCCACGTCCTCCGGCGAGGTGTTTACCTCCGTTTCCTCCTCCTCGTACTCAGTTTCGGATTCTAATTCCGGGTACGTGGGGCTTTCGGGTTTCCTTCGAACTTGTGATAGTGATTGGATACGAGATTTTAGATGTTGTTCGTTGTCATAGAAGGCTTGCCGCTCTGCATCGAAGGTAGACGTCTACAACGTTTGAGCGCATTAAATCTTAAAGTAATCATCCCAGCTGACCTGTTCGTTGTATCTACGTAGAAGATCTCTCTTCTCCTTCTCTAATTCGCGCACTTGAGACCGAAGTTTTTCAGATATGTCTATTCTCTGAGCAAGTTCCTGTTCGGAACGACTCTGTTCGGCGTAGAGGTCATTTAAGCGTATTTCTGCAGCATGCAGGGCAGAAGTTAAATCGTCGTTTTCCTTTCCTAGAGTCGAGATTGTTTGGTCTTTGTCTTGCAGTTGCACCAGAAGCTATACGACGGGTTAGCGGAAACAACTTGTTGAAGCACAAACCAGCGGACCTTCTCCTTTTTCTCTGTTGCATCCTTCAGTTCAACCGAAAGAGCTTCAGCAGCCTCCGCGTTCTGTCCAGGGACAGAAGACGATTTTGAAGTGGGTCTGCGGGTGGCAGCAGAATTCAAAGAGGAGGGAGTACGAGGGCTGGCCGCTGAACGAGCCGTGGCACCTCTAGAGATTGAGGAAGATGGTGAGTGAGACGGAGATGAGGTGGTCGATAGACTGCGTCGTGAAGTCACAGGGCTTGTTCTAGGGGCGGTGGTCGTCATTGGTTTAATGTTATCGTCAAAAAGTCGTGTTGGTCGTTAAAATAGTATCAAATACGGTTCGATGGAGATGCGCTTGAGAGAGTGAATTATTTGTTATGAGTATACCATGCAACAAGGTAGCTGCAGCCTGCAGGAGGTTTATGTCAGGAAACTGATATCGAGGTTGCTACTGTGCTGATGTAATCATAAATGGGCGTGTGCGGCAAAACTCTCGTACCATCATTGTCAATACCATCATGAATTTCAACAAAATGATTCAAGAAATTCATTCGGAGCCTCTTCAAACTGTCTGTGTTTGGTCTGGTCTTAATCTTGAAGCATTAGGTCTCAATCATGACTTAGCTTCTGTCTACAGCGCGATGCGAAGGTCGGTATCTGTATATCATTCGACGTCAAACTCCAATGACTTTCAGAATCCATTCCGTTGAACATTTACGCGTCAGAACCCGATGCACTTGACCCTTCGATGCGTCAGGGGATGCCTTTTAATTTTCCCCGCTTGGGCGACGTACTGGAAATCCAAGGCCCGCCTGCTTCCGGAAAATCTCACCTACTATATCTCCTCATGATTATCTGTATTATCCCGACCACTTACGCGTCGACATCGCTCGGAGGATGGGGCAAAGTGACCATCCTTTACGACACAGACGCGACATTCGATCTGGCTCGCTTCAAACAGCTTCTGACCTCGCACCTGGCGATGGCATTGAAAAACAAGGATTCAAACGATTTACAGATACTAGTGAAGCGTTCTTTACAAAATCTTCACATATTCCGTCCCAGTTCCTCGATACAGCTAGCTGCGACTCTATTTCGCCTACCATCCTATCACCAAATCAACCTGCCCGACTCCGAAATCGGCATTTTGGCTATAGACTCCATGAGTGCCTTCTGCTGGGCAGATCGCTTCACTGCTGAACAGTTGAGAGCCACACCCACTTCTAGGGTGAATGAATCTCACAATCCTTTGAAACATGTTATAGTGGCCCTGCAACAATTCCATCACACTCATAAACCGTTGATCGTCTTTACCAACTGGGGTCTAACTCCCGAGGTAATCGAAGACGAGAGAGGTTCGTCTTCCTATCGCCAACACCTGAACCCACCTCCTGCTCTATTTCCCGCCGTGGAAGTTAGCGCCACATCGGAGCACTCGTTCGCCAGCGCTCTGCCTTTGACATTTCATATCACCCTCTCGATGGCAAAAGTACCACAGTTCCCTGTCGATCTCTCTTTCACAGATGCTTGTACCCAACGGAGTTTCGCAACTCGTCATATCACTGGTATCATTCGATCTGCCCATAGCTCGCAAACAAGTCGAATCACTTTCAATATTGAGGCTGACCACATGGATCTCCCAATTGTTCTTTCTTGATGTGCTATACATAGATAATTAATACATCTAACTTGGAGTTTGCTATCGTGGCGTCAGTTTTAGGGTTTGCCGCTATGAATTGTATGTCTACATATTATTGAAGAGTGAATCTATATTATGGGTTTACGAAGATAGATTGGTTTCCAAATCTCCCGAGGCCATTTCCTGCGCCGCCAACTTGTTAGATTTCTTCTCAGAACCTTTACCGCGCAGTACATTCTCGATGTAATATTCGCCGGCCTGCGAAGGACAACATAAATGTAATCGCTTGGAAGAGCCAAAGGAATCCCTACCTTGTAACTACTGCGAACCAAAGGCCCACTGGCAACGTATAGGAAACCCAAGTCTTCAGCGACCTGTTTCCACTTGTCGAACTCTGAAGGCTCGACATAACGGTCGACTTTCATATGCCGTTTGGTAGGTCTCATGTATTGACCAAAAGTCACGACGTCTACATCGACTTTGCGAAGCTCTGAAAAAGGTACATTCTTTGACTAGGGATCTAAACGATGGATATCAGAGCTTACCTTTCAACGCATTCAGGACTTGCGATTCGTTTTCACCGACTCCAAGCATGATACTGGTTTTCGTAATCCGAACACCTTCACGTTTTGCATGCTCCAGTACTTTGAGGCTTTGTCTGAATGTTGCCCTCCGGTCTCGAACAAACGGCGTCAACTCTTCAACGGTTTCAACGTTGTGTGCATATACATCCAGCCCTGATTGTGCCACTACGGAGACAAGGGCCAAGCTACCAGCAAAGTCTCCCGTTAATGCTTCTACCAAGATATGAGGCGCCCTAACGTAATTGCGATTGGCATTAGTAATACTCTTGAGGAGGTGTATGAAGAAACGAACTTTTGCTTGATCTTTCTAATGGTCTCTGCAAAATGATGTGCACCGCCGTCTGTGAGATCTAGAAAAAGAATGAAGACATGGGATGAATTTGCAATTGGCTTGGGGGCGAACCATCACGATCCACGCTGGTTAACACTATGTATCCCAAGCCCCACCGACTAATAGCCTCTGCAGTGTTTTCGGGTTCATGTGGATCCAAGGGCGGAGGTGCTCTGGATGTTTTCACAGAGCAAAATCGGCATCCACGAGTACATGTATCGCCCATTAACTAGAGAAAAGCAATGAGATCAATCTTTTGGACGAAAGAAGGGCGGACCATAATAGTAGCCGTTGCAGCACTTCGCCCTTCCGCTTCTGTTGCGCCTTCCTTGCCGCCCCAACAATCTCCGATATTTGGGCATCTTGCTTCCTCACATACAGTGTGTAGTCCAAGCCCTCTGAGATCCTTCTTGATTTTGTTGAACGAATTACCAGACGGTATGGACGTTTTCAGATATGACGGAAGCCGCGGACTGTCACGGAACAGCTTCATACGTTGTTCTTTTTCGAAAATTCGAGAGCGTTACTGCTTACCCTCGAGGATTACCCAAGACAACACGTTCCGGAATATTTCCAGCTATGAAATCATCTAAGGAAGGCCCTGAGCTTAAAGTCTCGGAAAACGTTGGTTTGGAGACGGAAGGAGCAGAAGGAGTTGCTAAGAATCGGACTCCAGCACGGCGAAGCGCCGCGCGCGTAGAAAATACGGGATTCATTGTGATCTACAGAAAATCCAGGACGAGTCTTGAGTATATGGTGATCACAGCGACCAAGGAGAAGGCGAGAATTACTAATTTACCAATCCGGGCTTGTTGATGAAGTCCGAAGCGGGCCGGGCAACCGTTACTCTCTTCTGTACCAGGTCCTGCCTTGCAATGAATGCTCTCTCCAGAAGGGAGGAGGAAACTCTACTCAAAACAGTGAAGGCCCAAGCTTTGAAGGAATGTGATCCCATCGTGAAGGGTGTGATCTCAGGTTTCCATTTGAAGGTTGACTCAGTACCAACATAATGAAATCTCTAGACTTCGCGGATTGCATGTCTGGCCGTTTAATTTCAGTGGTTTGGGCTTGTAAGGATAAGCTCAAATTGGTTGAAGCGTGTATGGTGAAATAGTACGTATCCTCTATGTCAAAATTGTAATAGTCTGCCAACACTTGTCATCATATCCAGTACTGGTCCAGAACCAATGGAAGTAGTTCGGACAGAGTATCTCAAGCTTCGCTATCAACAGAGGGAAACGAAAGTTAACGATTTTCATGATGGCGGGGCTAAATTACAATAACGGTTTTATATATTTCATGACCGTTAAACAATTTTTCGAATGTGTTCACTTTTTACCGTTAACAGATTGCCACTGCTTATGACCCGCCATCACCGATGTAATCAGACTACGAGGGAAAAATTTCGTGAGCTTAGTCCGCAGGACATTAGTAAATGCACGAACCCGAAGATGCCAAGGACGCCGTCGTTTATGCTTGATATCCCTAGGGCTGTTGCTGGGATCCATAGGTCCAGCAAATCAATAACCACCTGGTAACGCGCTGCATCTCGAGAACTAGGAACACTGTTAGTAGAGTTGCAGCAACGAAGACGGATAAAACATACGCGATAATGGTGCTTAGCCTCATTTCTTGTTCTGCTTCCTGACCGACATCCTTTTCGCCGCCCAAGGCCTTCGAACGCTTAGACCTTCGCTCCTCTTTGGCAAGACGTACACTCTTGACGACAGAGGATGAACAGTGGGATCATGCATAATGGCGGATCATACACACCCTTAACGCTCCATTGACAATGCTAAGGAGGATCCCTGCCAACCAGAATCGATTGGATAGTTTGGAAATCTTGTTACTTGTTTCCGTCGAGAATGAGTAAAATTTGACTGCATTGACCTGAACCAGAGTTCTTAAATTCGGTTTGGAATTATACTAGGCTGGAATACTTACCCAAACCAAAGCATCGAAACTCAGATATGCAAAATATGCTATTTGTTTGCCAATAGTAGTAATCTGCTCCCCAGCTGGACCCGAGACCAAGGCCGCTTTCAATCCAGCTTGGAGATGCTCAAATGGTTTGCCCAATCGTAACACTAGACAATATGTATACCTCAGGCTCAGGTTACAATATTAGTGGCAGGCAACGTACACTTTCTAGCGGTAGCTAAATGGGTTTTGAGTGCGTTCCAGCGAGCGGCTGCTTGCTTATCACCCTTTCTAAGCAGAAACCAGGCATAGAATCTAGCAAAGTATTGGATTGCTCGATATGCCTATATAACGGAACGTTGAGCACAAATTCGGCGGTCGCGTGAATTATTGAAAGTGATTCGCCTTGTCTCTGCCGAGCGTGGTCCCCCCATATTTCAGACCCTGGGAAACGGTCGGATGAAGAACGACTTGAGAAGCAATAGCGGCCATAGTGAAAGTAAGAGAAAAGACTTCAGAGGATGTTTTGTCTAGATATAACTATATAACTGGGCCCGGGTTTCACCTGATTCACGTGAAATACTAGTCCTTCAAGCTCTTCCGAACCGAAATATTTTGCATATCATGGGCCGACCAAAGATTTGCGACGAATAGTTTGTGACCATCTTGATGAGTGATGTCGATGGACGGTTATCTCTAGACGCTATCCACACTTTCATGAAGCCCGAGTCCCGACCTGCAATTCGGACCGAGTCACCGGCCGTCACTTGGGCTCCTTTCGACCTCTACGCTTTGCTTATAGAAGTTCAGCCATCAACCCATTGACAGTGTAATCTTCCCACAAAAAGTACCAGCTCTTTCGTTGTGAGCGCAGCTGTAAATCAACTCTATGTTTTCAACGGAACCCAGGATTCCGCCGCACGCCGGGAAGTATCGGAGCATGCCCTTTCCGATTCGCGAGCTTTAACTTTCTCAAACCACATTTTTCCTTGCCTACTTCATTCGTGTTTCCTTCATTATGCTTGCTGCTCGTCAGTACAGTCGCGTAAGTATCTTGTATGATTCCTGTACCACTCACTAATCGCCTTGCAGCATGTTCTTCTCAGAAATCCGCAGGCCGTACGTTTTCTGAGCATAAGCTCGACCCAGGTTGGTACTATTGCCAACAAAATATTCCTCACGCTCAGTCTTCCATATATTTTCAGAAGCAGCAGTATCGGATCGAGAAGGACACATTTGGAGAGCTTCGGGTGCCTGCCGACAAATATTGGGGAGCACAGACCCAGCGGTGCGTTTTTCTTTCGTAACTTCGGGATCTTCTATTCAGCCTGAATTCTTTAGCTCTCTGCAAAATTTCGATATCGGAGGCCCCTCGGAACGTCTTCCTCCCCCATTAATCAAAGCTTTCGCAACCCTAAAAAAGGCCGCATCTATAGTCAATACTGGTTATGGCATGGATCCTAAGATTGGCGAGGCCATTCAACAAGCTGCTGACGATGTAAGTGTGCAGTCTATGAGCCAGGGCTGTTCATGACTCGCTATCCAGGTCATTTCCGGTGAACTCATGGATCACTTCCCGCTAGTCGTCTTCCAAACCGGAAGCGGTACTCAGAGCAACATGAATGTTAATGAGGTGGATCAATATTCACCAAATTGCGTCCTCACAATTGACTTATATGATACATATAGGTCATATCGAACCGTGCTATCGAAATTCTTGGTGGTGAATTAGGTTCGAAGAAACCTGTTCATCCTAATGACCATGTCAATATGAGCCAGAGCAGTAATGACACGTATGCGTCCACCTGGGATATCTGTTGTATGTAGGCTAATATACCCTTTTCTTCAGATTCCCTACAGCTATGCACGTCGCTGCCGTAACCGAAATTCATCATTCCCTTCTACCAGCACTCGCAGAACTACGCGATGCCATGGATACTAAGGCAAAGGCCTTTGACCACATCATCAAAATTGGTCGTACGCATTTACAGGTAAATGCTCAACTTGCGGTACTGTCATCTTGTCTGAATAAAACATAGGATGCAACACCTTTAACCCTTGGTCAAGAATTCAGCGGCTACGTCCAACAACTTAAAAATGGCATTGCTCGAATCGAAGGCGTTCTTCCTCGTTTGACCCTTTTGGCACAAGGAGGAACTGCCGTAGGCACCGTAAGATAGTCGAATTCATTGACCCTCTCTGATTGTCTTATTAATCAGTTCATGGATTCAGGGATTGAACACCAAGAAAGGTTTCGACGTTAAAGTAGCTGCCGAGATATCAAAACTCACAGGTCTTGAGTTCAAGACGGCACCCAACAAGGTAATCTCCTTCATCAGTCCAAACCTATGATTGTCCTGATTCCTCTGGTCACATCTAGTTCGAAGCACTGGCTTCTCATGATGCTATGGTTGAGGCGCACGGTGCTCTCAACGTAGTTGCTTGCTCGCTCATGAAAATAGCTAATGACATTCGCTACCTTGGTTCCGGTCCCCGATGTGGCCTGGGTGAATTGAGCTTGCCCGAGAACGAACCCGGTAGTAGCATTATGCCTGGTAAAGTCAATCCGACTCAATGCGAGGCGCTTACAATGGTCGCTGCTCAAGTCATGGGAAATCAGACGGCTGTTAGCATAGCAGGTGCCAGTGGGCAATTCGAAGTAAGAACCCGAGTTACTGGCCCTTTTTCGTGTCATTGACTAAAAATTCTGTCAAGTTGAACGTATTCAAACCTGTTATCATCAAGAACGTGTTGCAGAGTATCCGCTTACTGGCCGACGGTGTGAATCATTGCCACTGAATCGCCAGACTTTTCTTAACAAAAGATTGATTTAGGCTCTCGCTCCTTCACCAAGAACTGCATTGTTGGTATCCAGGCCAATGAAAGCAGAATTAACAGTCTTCTCAACGAGTCCCTGATGCTGGCTACCATCCTAAACAGTCATCTCGGATACGACAGTAAGTGTGCTGGCGCTGCTCAAGAAAAATAAACTTTATATGCTGATGATTCTTACTAAAATCGTGACAGACGTTGCCAAATGTGCGAAGAAAGCTCACAAAGAGGGAACTACGTTGAAAGAAGCTACTGTTGCTCTTGGATTCCTTACTCCCGAGGAATTCGACGAGAAAGTTCGACCAGAATTCATGCTTCACCCAGACCCCTAGATTGGTATAATAATATAGTCACTCGTATATATTGGAGCCGAAATCATAATAGCATTCGATCAACGGCGGTTGGCGGTGTCCTAGTTTCAGTAAATTCGACAAGAACAGCATGATGGGGTTTGTGAAACTAAATTTCCCAAAATAAAGGGCTGAAAGAGCAGTTACGCTGTGAAAAGTATAGGCAAAAAGAGCGTTAGGAGTGAGGACGAAACGAAAAGAAGAGTTGTGACAGAGGAAGAAGTATTTTGAGAGAACTACGCCTGATATGGACAACGTGAATTGTAAATTGATTCGATGAGTTACTCTAAGTTTTCAGTGCCACAGGCCTACACTGTGGGAGTCCGAATCCCGTCTCCATTTTCTCTTCTGCGTTCAATTGCCCCCACAACAATTTCGACGACGACGACTGTTTTTCCCATTTTCGACCTTGCTGATTCTTAGAAACTATATCGACTTGTGCCTGTTCAAATTTCTCATTCCTAGCTGTTCCTGGCCCCACGAGGTCAGCCCATCGTCATCTTCGTTGTCGAGCAACGAGAAAAAAGGACTTGAAAGTTTCGCCAGATGTCGCTCAGTCGAATATTGAATGACGAACCATCGCCCGCTTTGTCGGCGCGCTCGTCGTTTGCTCCGCCTTCCAGGTCGATATCTGCTGCTGCTGGCCACACAGACGTGTCGTCGTCGTCGTCTGTCATGCCTGCTCCTCCTCTACGACCATTTCTTCATCGTTCCCACTCAGAAGCCTTTGGCGGACCGGGTCCGTCTTCCGCTTCAAGCCATTCCGAGAACGAAATCTGGGAGTCATACCCTCCCACAACGCAGTGGATCCACGATCCAAATGCATTGCCGCCTAATAGTGTTCCTTTTGGCTCTGCTCACAATGGACATGATAGAGGTTCACATCTTCAGCCTATCTCTCCAATTGAGCATCTGCCGCCTCCGCCAGTGCTAAAGGGGCCGGACCAAAGTAAGAACGAAGGTCCTTCTACGAAGAAGCGTCGGAAAGGTGTTAAGAATGACATAGATACTGCTGCATCTAATGGACAGCGACGTGTATGTGTTTTACCAGAGCATTTCGTTTTGTGCTTACGGTATTTTTACTACAGTCTTCACGGAAATCTCAACGGTCTACGAAGCAGGCCCAGCCCGACGTCGAAGCACCTTCCCAGCGCTTTGCTTCTGCTGCTAGCGACGATATACCAGGAATGTTGCGGCAGGATGAACAAGCGTCTGTCTCATCTGATTTAGAGGATTGTAAGGAATTGTGGATGGATGAAGTTGATCATTATATGCTTGAGTCAACCAAACGATATCAACGTGTCGAGGATTGGTTTCACGCGAGTTTGAAGGTGTGCTCCTGTCCTTCCTGTGGTATTCATATGCCAGGCTAATCGTTCACTCAAGGAACGCACATCTCTTACTGCGCAACGCATGTCTCATTACTACTTGGAAAAGATAGCTAGATTGCCCCTACAACCGCCTTCCCCTTCACCGCCAATACCGCCTCCTCACATTGACGAATATCCGTACCCCGCGCATCCTCGCGATTACAGCCCACATGGATACGATGCGCCGTACATGGACGAGCCTTACCAAGAGCATGAAGCGGATGATCCTCCTCCAACATCACCGCCACAATTACAGGCTCGTGCGAAACCGAAAGGGAAGATTGGTGAAAAGCGGCCAGCCGCTCAGATGATCGCTGACGGTGTGGATGAGATCGGCGTCCTTTCATCCACGACAAAACATGCGATCAAGAAGCGTAAGCTCGAGAGCGGTACAATAGATTTAGTCGCCGACGAAGAGCAACTTCTTGATTCAGAAGTACCCAAACTTCAGCCTATACCCCCCTCTGTTAAACTCGTGAGAGGGAAATTAGTGCCTTTTACTCCTCGCGATACTAGTCTTGATATAGTTCCTCCTGGCAAATACTCTAGAAAGAAACCAGGCCCCAAAAAGAAAGTACCTATCGCACCTGATTTGGTGCAAGAGATGCCCTCTGTCCCACCTTCTGTCGCAGGAGATGTTACACCTATTGCCTCTCGCGCTGCCACCCCGGTACCCGTTCACTCCGGCGTCATTTTCGAGATGGATGAGGTGATACCCTCGTTGAAAAGAGCGAAGAAAATGGATGATTCTGCCATACAGAAGCGTGTCAAAGCTCTAGAAGACGCACAGCGTAAGGTATGGACGACCATCGCGAGGCGCGACGTGGTTAAGGTAGACCTTCTCGACCTTATTTTGCCTTAATTCTAATCACATTGTAGGTGTATAAATATCACTCAACGGGCCACCAAGCTCGAGTGGCTCAATTGGAACGTATTGCCAAGTTGGCGTCGCTTCAGGCGCGTCGACCATACACGAAGACCGTCAAAACAGGGAAAGAAGTTCAGGCGAAAGCTAAGCGGCTAATGCGTGAGATGCAAGTGTTCTGGAAGAAAAATGAGCGAGAAGAGAGAGATGTTCGTAAACGCGAACAGAAGGAAGCGATGGATCGATTGAAGATCGAGGAAGAACGTCGTGAAGCGGCAAGACAAGCCAGAAAACTTGAGTTCTTGATCAGCCAGACCGAACTCTACAGTCATTTCGTTGGAAACAAACTCAAGAGTGCGTATTGATCTGATAAAATCGATTTTATTTTTCATTTTTTGCTTCTAGCTGCGGAAGTCCAAGGAGACGAAATTTCGGCTGCCCAAGCCCCTGCTGGCGCTGAGGTTGCCGATGTTGGACCTGATGATCTCAAGGATATAAACTTTGACGACGGTTAGTCGTGACTTCCTACTCTTCTATTAAAAGGCTCAGATAATTCACAGATGACCAAACCAATTTATACCGACATGCACGACATAATGCTCAAGAGGCTATTGAGCTCGCTAGAAATCGAGCACAAGAGTTCGATGCACAGGCTGCGTTAGAGCGAAGGAACAACGAAGCCATTAAGCTGACCAAAGAACAAGATCGACCCGGGTCAGAGCTCGCTAATGACGCTAGCACTTCCGCTGAAAGACGATCATTGGAACCTCAATCGAATGGTGATGCGCCTTTGGACTGTGAGTGATCTATGTTCACAACGGGAACCATTTAATGAACGACCGCATCTGTATCAGTGGATTCGGATGAGCTCAACTTCCAAAACCCGACTTCGCTGTCAGGCCAGTTGACTATAAGTCAACCAAAGATGTTGATGGCCCAGTTGAAGGAATATCAACTGAAGGGTTTGAACTGGCTCGGTACGCTGTACGAACAGGGCATCAATGGTATCCTTGCAGATGAAATGGGTTTAGGAAAGGTTAACAGGTTTCGTTGCAACATCAACATCTGGCTCATATTCATCATCTAGACTGTGCAATCAATATCATTGCTTGCCTATCTGGCAGAGACACACGATATATGGGGTCCTTTCCTGGTCGTCGCGCCTGCTTCGACCTTGCATAACTGGCAACAGGAGATTACCCGTTTTGTTCCGGGACTGAAGGCTCTTCCTTACTGGGGAAATGTCAAGGATCGCGCAACTTTGAGGAAGTTTTGGAGCAAAAAGGAGATCAGTTATAACCAGGACGCTCCTTTCCATGTGTTGATCACAAGCTACCAATTGGTGTGTCTCATAGTTGGTCCCGGTAACATGAATGATATTAACTTCTCTGTACGATAGGTAACGCAGGATCAACAATACTTCCAGCGCGTGAAGTGGCAGTATATGATTCTGGATGAAGCCCAAAACATCAAGAACTCCTCTTCTGTACGATGGAAAACGTTATTGGGTTTCCATTGTCGAAACCGTTTACTTCTGACCGGTACACCGATCCAAAACTCCATGCAAGGTATGTGTTTTGAAAGAAGACCCGCGTCACTCTGACTTCCAATTTAGAGCTATGGGCTCTCCTTCATTTCATCATGCCCAGTCTTTTTGATTCGCATGATGAGTTCAATGAATGGTTTTCGAAGGACATCGAGAATGCTGCTGAGAACAAGGGCAGTAAGCTTAATGAACACCAACTGCGACGTTTGCATATGATCTTGCAACCTTTCATGTTGCGTCGTGTCAAGCGTCATGTTCAGAATGAGCTCAGCGAGAAGGTGGATCATACCCAACAGCTCTGTGCACAAGTACTGACAACTGATCTTAGATCGAGATTGATATATATGTTGACCTTAGTGCTCGTCAGAGAAAGCTTTATCGGGCACTTCTAACCAACGTTTCCGTTGCGGACCTATTGGAGAAGGCCGCCAACATAGGTGATGTTGACTCTGCTAGATCTCTTATGAACTTGGTCATGCAATTCCGAAAGGTATTCTACATAGCATCCTAGGTATTCGTAAACTAACTAGCTTGTTAGGTTTGCAACCACCCCGAACTTTTCGAGCGTGCCGATGTGGTCGCTCCGTTTTCTTTCGCTCACTTTGGACAGTCTGGATCACTCAATCGCGAGGGCGATTTTCTCCTTTTCCCTTATTCAACGCGGAATCCAATCCAGTTTACAGTGCCCGAGCTCCTATACAAAGATGGAGGACTTATTGATGTTCCCCATGAAAATTCAGCGTCCTCCCAGTCGAGTTGTTTGTACAAGCTCATGAATATATGGCAGACTGATTATATACATAAATCGTTATGGGAGGAAAAATGTCTGTCGAATATTACTTCCAGCCGTGATTTTACTGAAAGACACCTTTTAGCTTCCTCATTCTCATTCTTACGTTTCATTGGCACGTCGCCCCAAGAGGCTCATGAATTGCATACGGCCCCTTTGATTCGAAAAAGGCTCTTAGCCACGCAAGCAGAGAGACAACTGTTGGATATGGCACCGTATCTGTCAGTGTGCAAATTAACTACCTCGAGGCTTTCTTCCTGACTTACATATTTTCAGTGATCCTGATTTTGCCCCGTATTCAACTCAAGGTCTAATGAAGTTTACTATTTTGCCATCGTTGGTGAACCTCAATGTCGCTGAGCGCATGCCCGACCTGCGCTCTATATCAATCTTGTCCTGGCAAGACTCTTGTTTATCACGCCCATTATTGAAGTGGTCTATTCCTCCCGTGGTTGCACCACCGGTAACGATGTACTGCAAAGACCGTGCTTTTGTTGAGTCTCAACTTCGAGTGCTTGAAGACCCTGTCGATTCTCTGGCCTTGTACGGCCTTCCTCCGTCGCTAAAGGATTCGCAAGAAGCCTATGTCCGCTTCCAGCAACAATATCCAGGCGTACCCACTTTCGGTCTTTTTGCTGCCTCACCTTCCGACCAGATACCCTTATCCAAAATGCAGGTTCCTGAAGCTAAGCGACTCATATATGACTCAGCCAAGTTGGCTCGTTTGGACGCTCTCTTGCAAGAACTTAAGGCAGGTGATCATCGAGTGTTGGTGTATTTCCAAATGACAAGGATGATGGACCTCATGGAGGAGTATTTGGTGTATCGCCAATATAAATATCTTCGGCTCGACGGTTCTTCCAAGATTGAAGATCGACGAGACATGGTCATCGATTGGCAAACGAGGTGATACTCACATTTTCGATCCCATTCAATTGATACTCACTTTCATCCGTAGACCGGATATCTTTGTGTTCCTTCTCAGTACTCGCGCTGGCGGATTGGGTATAAACCTTACTGCAGCAGATACGGTCGTGTTCTATGATCACGACTGGAACCCTTCTAATGATGCTCAAGCTATGGACCGTGCTCACCGTCTAGGGCAAACTCGTCAAGTGACTGTTTACCGTTTGATCACCAGGGGAACCATAGATGAACGTATCGTTCAACTAGCTCGAGTTAAAAAAGATGTGAGTGCTACCCTTCTGGTCTGAATCCGCTTATTGACCACAATGCGTATCGTTATCGTAGGTGCAAGACATCGTGGTCGGAAGCAAGAATTTCACCGATGTAGCCAAACCAAGCGAAATCGTTCAACTCTTATTGAACGACGAGCAACTAGCTAGCTTGGACACTTCAGGCTCTCAGGGTGCCGCAAATAGCAAAGGAAAAGGTGTGGCTGATAGCACTCGTGATCTCTGGATAGAGGAGGGCGACGAATTTTTCGCTGGCCCACAATCTACTGCAGTGGGGTCTTTAGGCATTGAGGCCGCGGAGGATGAAAACGGCGCGTCGATGAAGAAGAGAAAGAAACCGGGCCCAAAGCCTGGTACTCGTCGAAAGGCCCCGGTCAAGAATTTGAAATCGACCACAGAAGTTCAAACTGCTGAAGAGGGTTAATCAGAAGAAAAGGTCACACTACATTTATCTAGCATTTGCATCTTGTTATACTTTGCATTCCAAACTGTTCCATTACTTTACGTAGTCATTCTATAGTACTGTACGATACTTGTCACATATATTGAGTTTTATTATGGTGTATGAATAACATGGATCAGCTGGAGACAGTCGAAGATTTTCAGGACATAGTATTTTACGCGCCGATACTCGGGTAGCTTGAACATCGACCTGTACAATTCTTCTTCCCACAGCTGTGAACAGCGATGCATCTGAATACTTCTTTAACCACCTCGCTCCTTTGGACAGTATTAAAAGGGCCACGATTGGTTCCAAAATTCCAAACCCTCTAGTGATGTTCGCCCTCACTGTCAAAAGCATCACTTTTGTCCTGCTTCCTCCTTTGTATATTCTGTTGGAATTCGTTTATCGATACTTTAGAAGGTCGCTCAAGTTCTTGAGAGGTCCTCCCAGGCCTTCCTTGCTCTTTGGTGAATTCAATGCGTTCTGTGGTTTGTTCAAGTCGCGTTCTAATCTGGGCACTTCTAGGAAATGAACTCGAGCTGACAGTTCAAGAAGTGAGTTGATATTGCTTGTTCCAGCTGCTATTTCCCATTCTGATCTATCCTGATCGAACTTCAAGGAGGTTGGCGTCCTTGAAACCAAATGGTTCAACGAATATGGACTTGCTTTTCGAACGAGTTCTTGCTTCGGTGTGAGTCACGGTGCCTTCTGTGTCCCAAGCGACCACTCGAAAATTGACTTTGCTCTTGTGCATGCTGTAGGAAGACACACTCATGATTGCAGGCTCGTATTTTGCGTTATCAGTACTATAGGTCCTTTCTAAACCCGTCAATGTATAAACAGACCCTCAGGCCTTGCGATACATTACTATGACTTCGGCATACGGCTATCCGAAAAGCACAGACTCAGCACAAATCACGACGTTGCAATTTGGGCGAGGCATTCTCTCTGTCGAAGGTCTGTACATGAATCGGTGTCCAATTGGCAATACTCTGAACCTTCCGAAGGTGAAATTCATAGCCGCCACAGGAAGGTGCTCAATCCTGCGTTTTCTGTAACCCAGCTCCGACAGTTCCTCAATCTGTTTCAACGAACAAGTGTTAGAGTATGTGTGCTGCTGCGTCCTATTGCTGAGCCTGACCTGTGCAATATCGTGGTTCAGTTGGCAGATCAGCTGCAACATGAAGAGCTGGGCAACAACGGAAAAGTTATCAATGTCACGCATTGGCTCCCAAGAGCGACGTTGGATATTATTGGTGAAAGTAATAAAATTGTCATGATCTCATCCGTGTCATACAATACAAGCTGACCCCTGCGAATATTCAGGTGCGTTTAATTATAAGTTCGGAGCACTAGATGGGGAAGCGAATGAGCTCTCAGAGATATTCAAGCATATGTTGTATGTTCCTCTCCTACAGAAAATTTTGGGCTTTGATGGACTGACTTTTCTTGAGTGCCGATGCCCGTCTTTATCCACAGGTCGAACAACTCCTTCTGAAACTGACATTACGGAATTGTTGACATTTTACCTTTAGAAGCGCACTTTACTCTATCGCGCTTTCAGGCGTTCGGTCAATACTCCAATAGCAAATCTCCTTTTGAAATTTCCCGGAAAACAAGAGAAGAAGATGATGGAATTCTCAGTAGCATCCAAGAGGCTTGCCAAATCGTTATTCGACTCCGCTTTGAAAGAAACAAAGCTTGAAGGTGATACAAAATCCAGCAAGGACGTTCTTAGCGTCCTCGTACGCTCTAACGTAGCTGAGGATTCGAAGAAGGCCCTCAGCGAGGATGAAGTTTTATCCCAAATGGCGTATGTCAGAGGATAATTCGCTTATGCTCGACTGATTTATGCTATTTTCAAAATGATAGCACCCTCATTTTAGCTGGTGTGTATTGTTCAGACTACTTGTTCCCCTCACGTTGACAGCAATTTCTTGACCCCAGGACACGAGACAACCGCCTGTCAGTTGTTTACTTTCTGCGTACAATCTTGTTCTGAAAGTCTTGTCAAGCCACCATGTCGTGGCTCTTGTATGAAATAACAAGGAACCCAAAAGATCAAGAAAGGCTGTACCGGGAAATCAGCAATACCCGCGAACGTGTTGGTCCAGGCATAGATTTGACTGCGAATGACTATGATTCAATGCCTTTTTTCAATGCTGTGATCAAGGTTCGTGTTACTAACGTCGATTCAATGGTTCATGTCTCAACAATATGTAGGAAGGATTGAGGTTACACCCCATTGTACGCTTTCTGCTTTTTCGAAACCGTTGTGGCGCTGATTTTTGACAAGGTCCCCAACATTAGCCGCGAAGCTGGATCTGATGACAATATTCCTTTGAAATATCCAGTCACATCTGAATCAGGAGAACGGCTTTCTCATGTACCAGTCGCCAAAGGCCAAAGAATTTCGATCAACATCGCAATGTACAATCGGTAGCTATGAATCCCTATTTTTCGAATTCATGAATCAATTAAGATTCAACAAAACAGGTTAACTCAAGTATGGGGCGACGATGCAAATAGATGGAGACCCGAAAGATTTATGGATGAAAAGAAGAAGGATATAACAGTCGGAGTGTATTCTAACCTGTGAGTTCTACTAACACAATCAGGACCTGTGCTGAGATTCTGTTCATCTCAGAATGACATTCGGTGAGTACTTATCGTCCGCCATAGTTCTGAATCTTTCGGAGAATTGAGACGTTTTTACTATGAAGGTAGTGGTGTCCGGGCTTGCATAGGGTGAGCATCCTACTCCCGTAGTCCCTCAAGTTTCTTACCTGCCTGAAATCCCTCTTGCATGTTAGCTGGCGTTTCGCGTAAGTATTACCTTCTTAGGAACTTTATTTCTTGGTTGATCCTTGTTGGGCCCCGGTTTTTAGGCTCATGGAACTCCAAGCCCTTTTGTTCAGTCTCCTCGAAAGGTTCCAGTTTTTCCCACCTCCGCCGGATGGGTCTTTCAGAGGGCTGGATGATATCCAACGTGTACCAGCTGGCTTGATGATCCCGATGAAAAGAGGTAACTGGAGGCAAGGTGTTCAAATGCCTCTACTAGTGAAACTCCGTCAACAACAATGAAGGAGGAATTTCCAGTTTTAACTTGAGTATGTTAATGAACAGGGTAGCACAAGAGTGATTGGTAGCCTGTATATGGCTTCATATATGGACTTCAGCTGAAGGATATGATATATATCATTCTGGCGAGGTCCGATTCCCGAACAACCAGTTTAAGAGGTACTTACAGGTTCAAACTTCATTGACATCAGATGAATCAGTCTCAATGGTTGGATGTCAGTGAGCTCAACCCATAAGGAGAAGGTAGACTGGCATCCAGATTCCAAGGCGAAGTACATCAGAGTAAGAGACAGAACTTGAGACAGAGGTTGCTTCAATCGGCTAATAAGACTTCCAGCATTGTTGTATTGAACCCAGTACTCTTGTGGCAAGGTCTTAATAGTGTATGTCGATATAGGCTCCGTTGGACGGCAACGCATGCTTAGATGAGGCGCTGAGAAAATACTGATCTACTGAACGCATCAGCGGAGATAAAGAGTGCAAAGCAGAGGGATGCGGGGGATAAGCATCAAATTCCTTGCCAGAAAGAAACCGGTGGATTTGTGCCCTTTGACATCCTTTGACGAGTCTGGAATAGCTGTGGGGGATTCAGCGTCCCAATATACTGCCAGTGTTTTGCCTTGGAGCTTGGCCCTGTACATAATCTTTCTCGAGGACATTCACACTAGAAGAAACAGCTCTACCTCAAAGGTAGAGGTAGAGGTAGAGGTAGAGCCCGAAGTAGAGGTGATTTGAATCTACTTTGTTGAAGTAGAGCTTTGAGAAAGGTAGTCCTCTAAATAGCTCTACTTACTCAAAAGGTAGACCTCGGATCCGGCCGGGATCCCCTTGATTTGATTAGTGATCATTGTTGACGACGGTGGCCACCGACCGTCGTTCGCTTTTGACCACCATGGCTTCAATAGCCCAGATCTTCTCTGTTCTTTCTGCATCCGCTGAATGTACTGCGCTGTCTCTCAGTGATCTTGACCGCTTCATCCGCTTCACCCGTCGCCTGAAGCCTGAGATTGCACTTGGAATGCAACACAGTTCTGCTCCTCCTCCATTCCTACCTCCTCATGTTGCCTCGTTTCTTTCGAATGCATTAGATATCCAGGGAGCCGTTGTACTCAAATTGTGGGCTTTCCTTCGTCAATACATCTGGGAGCTCGGAGAACCATCCATCGAGACCACTGAACGCTTGTTGTTTGATGAGCATGGTTCGAGGACTACAAAAAATCATCAACGGCTAGGTAAGATCCTTTTCTTCGTATCATCACTTCACTAATATTTTTGAAGCCTACTACATGTTCTATCCTCCATTCACAAAGTGTCCGGACTGCAAGAAGATACTCACCCATATATCTCGAATCCCTGTAACTTTTTTCACAAAAAATGGGCCCTTCTCTGCTTATTCGACTTCTCTGCGCTGCAAAACAGGTACGTCTCCGAATTGTTGTATTTCTGTAACCAGAATTTCACTATATTGTACCAGAATCATGTGAAACTCGCTACTATCCAAATTATAGTGTCAAAATCAAGGCCAAAGTCCGTCGCTACTATGATGAGGCAGTTCCGAGCGTTCTTCATCTGGAAGAACACTCATTCATTCAATCTGGTCTGTCCGAACTCTTCACAGCTTGCACCTTATTTGCCTGGGTGTCATCGCAAAATTGTGCCTTGATATACAACCACGCACTGTCTCCTTATGGCCAGAAGCATGTAAATGAAAGCAAGTTCATGCTCACGCCCACCCAGGTCTGGAGAGCTTTCGTGTTAGTCTCACTACTTAAGGATTGGAGGGAGCGGGGCTGTATATTATCTGTTCGTGATGATGGTGAGTTAAATGCGCAGTTGAAGGAGCTGATGTGTGAGCGCAATGATCGTATGATTGCGGAGGGTCAGTTGGAGCGTCTGCATGCTTGCGAAACCTGTGAAAAGCTAGTGCCGACTGAAAATTCTTGCTCGCATATGGGGTTACGTGCGTTTTTTTGTCCGTATACTTGATTTTGTACTAAGATATTGCAGGATCACTTCGTGCAGTTGTAACGGATGGTGTAACTTTGGGGCATCCTTGCTGCAAAGTCCATAATTGCACTGAACCTCTGCAGAACAATCGTCATCACTGGTGTAAAACACATATGGAGCAACAACATGTCTGCATCATCACAGATTGCAATCGCCCTACCCGTTCTGGTCATCGAACGTGTAATGATACAGCTCATCGCAAGTATGAAGAGTATCGAAACTTGAAAGGGAAAGGTTTTTTTCTTCTTCGCAAACGGCTACAATGTGTCGGAGTTCAACAACCGTCGACTTCTTTGGGCCTTGATTCTGTTGCGGAGGAAAATCTTGCAGAACTTTTGGATATAGATGGCGATGATCCCGTTGATCCAGCGCACAAATCGGATAATGGTAACCGACCTTCAAAAGCAATGTTTGCTCGTCGTCGAACTCATAATGAGCAGTTGGTGGTATGTTCATGTGGTATCATTTCGGCGCGGGCAACTATGTTTGGTGCGGAGGCCATTTCTGGTGTAAAGGTGAGTCGTCAGTATTCATATATAATTTCAGATTGTCAACTTCGTTTAGGATTTTCTAAAGTCTGTCTACCCTAATCCAAACGACCTTCCCGATGTCATTTTCTATGACAACAACTGCCAACTACAAGCTCATTTGTTAGCTCAAAATGACGAATACTTCCGCGGTACGATGCTTCCAGTTGATGTCTTTCATTTCAAATCGAAGCACAAGCAAAGTGACGAATTCTGCCAGAAGCACTGCAACCCTTCGCAGTGGACGGAACTTGTTGGGGAGGATGGAGAATGGGTATTCAACTCGTCTGCAGCTGAACAAGCAAATGTCTGGATTGGAGGATATCAAGCAATAGTCCGGGAAATGCTCTACTATAATTACAACTTCTTTCTTGATGAAATGATTAAACGCAGAAATGCAGTCTTAGTAGCTAAACTTAGCAGAACAAATCAAGCACCCTATCATATCCCTTCTTATCCTCACACTATGTAGATTCATGTTAATATTATGACTACTATTCATTGATTCTGTGAGTTCTTGTTCAAGCCGCCTTCATTAAGCTACTTTTTGATACAAATATGTATACATTTGACAAACTCTATACTTTGTCTCAATCAGATTCTATTTCTATTACTTCGTGCTGTAGGATTCCATCTATTTTCAGTTCGGCAACCTCCTGTTTAACCTTTGACGAAGTGGGTGCAATCACCTTTTCCACTTTCATCTTCTGAGTGGTATATGATGGAATGAAACCGCCATGAGCAGTGCGTACCTCCTTCACATATTCCTTCCATGTGCTTGCAGGGTTTGTTCGGAACTTTGCTTTGAGCTCTACCGATCCAGCAGCCCATGCAGCTCTAGCCACTGACCTCGTCTTGTTAGAGGTTACTGGGAAAACATCACTATGCTTTCCGCCTGTCTCTGCCAACTTGACAAAACCATCATGCATCCGTTGATAGGATTTCCAAGGCCAATTCCCATGTCGAGAATTTGATCCAGTGAGGTCAATAGTTGCAAGGAGAATCAATGGTTCTTCGGCATGTGTTCTTTTCACCTTCTTAGGAGCAGGGGTGGGAGTAGTAGGTTGAGTATTGATGATGGATGGGAGGTCTGGTGAGTTTGACAGATCCCTCGGGAAAGTAGTTGCAAGAGGTTGAATGAGCTGTGGGGTGGGAGAGCAAAAGACAAGAGGTTCTGGGTGAGACATATGGCGGCGAGGAGTGGATGGCATGGTCGGAATCTGATAAGATTCTACATCTTGTTCATATCTTCGTTTATGTGGATTTTTCCGATTTATCTCTTCCGCTTCAGCCTCTTTCATTCCTTCTCCACTTTGACAGACACGAGAACGGATGAGCAGTATTTCCCCATCCTGAAGAAGCTGTTTGTTTGTGCTTTCCTGGAGTATCCAAGTCCTTAGTCGAGGATCAAAAGTCTTCACCATCCTTCCTTCAGTAGCTCCGATAGCCTCACGTACAGCAACGGAGCAATCAGCAAGACAAAAGAATGGGTATGTCTTACATTCAGTTGTAAGTATATCAGATGTTCCGTTCTCATCCCAGAATTTGATGTAGACTTTTTGTCGGATATCATCTGCATATGACTGTCGATTTTCCAGTATAGTGGATCGTTCCTGATGGTTGATTCGGGCCTGCTCTCTCCGCTGGTAATGCTGAGGTAGAAGGGGCCGGGTGTGAAGATACATAGGCAATTGATCTGTACCTGATGTCGAAGTCTTTGCCTGGGGTTTGTGAGATGCTTCTTTACAGGTGATATTCATCTCGGCCTGATATTTTCCGCAACATGGTTTGCAAAGCTTGAAACTACAGTTTGTATTGATTGTAGCTCCAGCCTTCCCTGCGCAACCACGACCAAGGCAACATGCACGCATGGAGCCATTCACAAGACGGGTTTCAGTCTTTCCGGGGTTCCAGATAAATGGTGGAGCGGTAGATGAAGGATAAGGGGGTTGGGGAGGTGGAAAATCAGAATCATTAGAATTGTGGAGGAACGATGATGTGGCACTGTCCAATAAAATAGGCTCCTTTGAATGAGATTGTGTACTCGAGGATGCTGATATTATCAAAGTACCCTGACTCGGAGGTTCATCTGTTACAAGAGTGCTATCGGCTGTCACAGAATTGGAAATATTAGCATTTGCAGAAGCTATACCAAAATCGTGAGATATTTCACCATCTTTGAAATGAAAGACTGACCAGAAAGATGTTGGGTCAATTGTTCATGAAGTAGTTGAATCCCGAGGACAACACTACCTTCTATTCCTTGCTCTTCTTCAGCTAGATCCACACTTTGAGCAAACTCTTGAGCTTCTTCCTCAGTAAAAACCCGATCTGGAATCTCTATTTTCATTGCTTCACTAAAATCAAAGAGATTCTCCATAGAGGCAGTGGATCGTTTTACTGGTGAACTTCCTTGATTGGGACGGTCTAACATACGTGATGGAGATGGGGGGAAAGCCGAAAATGGATGTGCTTCGGTAGTCTGTGTGAGGATATCATGCATTGACATCTGTGAAAGCTTTTGGGGGCTGAACTTGGGCAAAACACCTCGAACTTCATGTCGGACCAGGTCAGATATGTGCTGTGGTGGAAGATCAGGCCTCCAGGATACAAAATGAGTGTCTTGAGGGTTATCCTTGTTCACACACTATATATACAGGTCAAAATTATCACCTTCGAAAGAGACAGAAGATTAGGACTTACTGACTCATACCAATGTCCTCGGTGATGAGCATAGTTTGAGCCAGTGCATAGCCAGACCTTAACAGGGTTTGAGCATCCCATTCTGTTGCACTCAACAAATCTGGGTAGGACATTGGAGGGCTTCCGACGATAACTGGTAGTATAACGAGCCATTAAGAATAGATGAAGAATTGGCAAAAAATAGGTGATCAACACTTTTGAGACACTATTCATATAAGCAGAACATCGAGTGGCATAACTACTGTCCAAAATAGGACTTCATGAACAACAAAGAGATCAACAATGGGTCAAAAAAGAATATCTATATTGGTCATGATCACAAGTGGACGCGTCCTCCAGCCTCCGGAGCTGAAGAGGATAACATGTGCCGGGAAAGTAGAGCTCATCGGCTCTACCATTTACTCACAGGAATAAGTAGAGGTACTCGAACACTCTACATTTGGAATAAACTCTACTTAAACCTCTACCTCTACCTCTACCTCTACCTCTACTTTTTCTCTTTTTCGCTAGTGTGATAGCTCTGTCTTTCTCGGCGGTCGATACTGATACATAAGCGCTAGTCCGGCGTGAGAAGAAATAAAGAAAAATTCAGATCAACAGCGTTGGACAAGCTGTTCAGTTTCATGTTCACTCTTTGGAAGTTTCATGCTTATATTGAGGTTTCTCTCCATCTACACATACAACATTGACGACAAATCTTTCTTTTTATAAAAGGACGACCCGCTTTTAGCATCTAGCATCCGTATCTACACCACATCGCGAGATACCGCCTCTGAGGATACCTTACAATCATCATAATCGAATAATTCCTCCAACGCGTCGAATCGTGTTACCTTGGTCCATCGGGGATGGCCAAGAAGAAAAAGACGCAGTTGAAGCCGGTCGCCCGAGGTTTTGCCACAACCTCTGTCCCGAAGAAAGCCGCAGAGGCGGAATTCGAAGACCCACCAAGTCAGCCTCCTCTGGACGATCAGGAAAGCGCAGAGGCACCATTGGCTGAAAATTCCAACGGCTCCAGGGAGCGGCAGAATGTCGAGGATGAGTTCGATCCAGACAAAGTTGAAGAACAGTCTCTGCAAAATTTGGTCGATAAATATCAAGAAAAGACAGAAAAGGAGATCGCAAGGTGTGACGCAGCATCTAATAATATTGCCGAGTCTTGCTCACTTCTATATTACACAGAAACGTTAAAGTAAAGTATCTTAGTTCAAGTCTGGCCTAATTGTGACTCATTCTTGTATCCAGGCCATAGAAGTGGATCGTCGATTTTCTAAAATTCTACCATCAATCGAGCTGGACTCTTTAATGATCGATCGCGTATTGGATTTTGCGAAAGAATTACAAGTCAATGAAGGTCGGTGATTCTATTGTCGTTGTATTTTGCTTACTCTTGTTACAGGTAAAAAGACATTGGAAGAATCCGAAGAAAAAGCCGTGACAAAGCTGGCAATTACCTACGGTGTTCTTCGACGTTTAGGCTTCACTGAAGAACGTGTAATGGAATGTTTGACTGCTATAAACGGAGTAGACCTGGAAGAAGCTTATGACTGGGTGCGTATTGTTCTTTCTATGACGGAAGACTTATAACAAAAGAACAACCAGCTATTCATCAACTGCCAGGAAGATGAGCTTTCCAATCCTAATGGCAATCAAGAAGAGCTTCGTTTACCTACAGCACCTAATACTCCCAAAGGTTCCATGGCAAGGACTCCACGAACTCCACGAACCCCCGCTGAGTTTCTTATACCTTCAACGCCTACGCCAGCTTCCAGATACCTCAAAAAAAAGCCTTCCTCCAATCTCGACGCTAATGCCCCAGTTTTTATTCCCAGTTGGAAATCGACTGTCGAAAATGGATTAACGTCTGATTCTGCTTCTGCCCTCCATGCATCCCCTTTATCTGAAATCTCCTTGGAAGCGGATGAAGATCATTCCGACATCTCCATTGTCAAGTCACGTATTCTGGCTTCATTTCGGAATGGATCGGGATCCGATACAGATTCGAGTAGCGAAAATGATCTTAACGACGAGTACGTTCGCCTGAAATTGAAGATTGCCTCTCTTTCAACGCACCGCGATGTATCCACCTCTTTACAATTACAAGAACTCCAACAACGGCTCTTGATTCTTCGAAAAAACTATTTCTTCGACGAGCCAGAAGCTGAAAAGCTTTACGCTGTTGCACGCAAGAAAGCCGATATTGCATCCCTTGATGTTCGCCTTCGAGGAGTCAAGACTGATACAGACGTCGCTAATACTTCGAAGTCTCCTAAAAAGCGACCAGTAGAAATACAGACTCCTACACCTGATATCTCTGTGACTGTAGACGTGTTTGACCAAGAAGATGACGCTGAAGGAGGACTACTCGACATTTTGGAAGAAATGCCTAACTCGGAGATAACCACCCAGGGTGTCACGGTGTCTGTCCGTGATATGGCCCTCCCAAAGCATTGGTCCGGTCGCACGTCTAAGACTCTTCTGGCGGAGACCGTAGCTAAATCAGATCGATATGCTGTCGTAACTTATTCACTAATTTCAGGACCAAGTCGCGTCAAGCGTGCTTCGGTAAGCGTGCGCTGGGAAGGCAGGAAAACGGATGAGTGGTTCATGGTAGATGTAGCTTGTCACGATGAGGGCCAAGCAGAGCAATACGTTGCAACCTTGGCGTTACATGCGTTGACCTTTCCCTCCACCGAAGGATTTGCTGCAGGGAGTTCTGGAGGTCCTCAGACATTCTTTCGCTTACTGCCACCCGTGTATCGGGACCTATGGAGTGAATTAACAGATGCAAGGAAGTTGAAGGACGATGCAATAAATAGAGGTGTTTGGGCTAATCTTCGATCCATTGTCGAGCCCAAGCTCTCTGTTCCGAGCAAGGATCAAGGCAGTATCAAGATCCAGCGTGCGACCAATGAGAATCTTGAGGTTGCATCGAGTAGACGTTTCTACCCTAATGGTCAAGCCTTCTCGGAGCAATTGATGTCGAACTTTCTTGCACGTCAGTCTACATCCGCGTACCAGGAAATGCTGGTGCGTATGCCATACCCTCTCTCGGACCATTCATACTAATCCAGCCCTTCAGGTCCATCGTAATGCTCTCCCGATCGCTAGCTACAGGGATATAATTATCAATACGTTGGAACAATCTCAAGTTCTTGTACTCAGTGGTGAGACTGGTTGGTAAGTAGTCTCTACCAATAGTTACTCATGTTGCTGACTGCACTTCTGGCTTAGCGGAAAGTCCACTCAACTTCCGACCTTCATCCTGGAGGATCAGTTATCTCGAGGGAAACCTTGTAAAATTTATTGTACAGAACCTCGGCGTATATCTGCAATTTCCCTCGCGCAACGTACGTTTCAAACCTCCCTGGCTGCTCAATCATTCCTTCCTTACACTAGTATTGCGTGCAGGTGTTTCTCGTGAATTAGGGGAAGGTTCGAACGCGGCGGGCACACTTAGTTCCCTTGTTGGATATTCTATCAGGCTAGACAGTAACACCACCAAGAACACGCGTCTGGCCTTCGTCACAAACGGTATCGCTTTACGAATGTTAGAAGGAGGTTCTGGACAAGGCGGACAGGGTACAGCTTTTGACGAGATCACGGTACGTGAAGCGTTTGCTTGTCTTGAAAATCGTTTCTGAAATTGTTTCGCAAAACCCAGCATATCATTATCGATGAGGTAGAAATGGAAACACCTCAGATCAGAGCTTGAACACTCATTTTCCATCATTTTCTAGGTTCACGAACGTTCAATTGAGTCTGACTTTCTGTTGATCGTACTCAAGTCGCTGTTGGAGCAACGCTCGGATCTAAAGTAAGGACAAACTAACCGATTGATGGAATCGAAGCTCATGTCTGGTTTTTGAAGGGTTGTCCTTATGTCTGCTACAGTGGATGCTGAAAAGATCTCCGAATACTTTGGAGGCTGTCCCATGCTCCATGTACCTGGACGCACATACCCTGTTGATGTGCGGTATCTGGAAGATGCAGTGGAATACACGCACTGGTCGATCACTGAGAACTCACCTTACGCCAGACCTTGTAAGTTCTGAACCTTCAGTCAAGTTATCTCCGCTGATCTTAACGTAGTGCACGATAAATTCTACCGTACCAAGAATAAGACTGACTGGGCTGAAGAGCTTGCCATCAACGACGATGAAGACTCGGATATTCCTTCGGAGAACGTGAAGCTTGAAAAACGATACTCTCCCAATACTGCAGCTACTATCAATCTGTTCGATGAACGGCTCATACCTTATGAACTCATCCTGCGACTACTTGAAAAGATCTGCTTCGAAGATCAGTCTTTATCAGATTTTTCAGCCGCGATCTTGATATTCATGCCTGGTCTGGGCGAAATCAGGAAGTTGAATGACATTTTGACCGAACATTCATTGTTTGGATTGGATGATTTCAAGATATATCCGCTTCATTCCACGCTATCGAGCGAGAGTCAGAGCGCGGTGTTCGACATCCCACCTCCTGTTGTTCGGAAAATTGTTATTGGTACGTCTTTGCTTCCATCTTGAAGCACAAGCCCATCGAATGAGTCTACCTTAGCTACGAACATTGCGGAGACTGGTATCACAATTCCTGATATCACTTGTGTGATTGATTCCGGCAAGCATCGTGAAATGCGATTCGATGAGAAGCGTCAAATCAGTCGTCTCGTAGAAACCTTCATCGCGAGAAGTAACGCAGCGCAACGACGAGGGCGTGCAGGGCGTGTGCAAGAAGGATTATGTTTCCATCTTTTCACAAAAGTTCGACACGATACCCAGGTATGATTGGTTTCTCTTCATGTTCAAGGCCCTTGTTGAATGCTTGAGTACAGATGGTGGATAACCCATTGCCAGAGATGATGAGACTTAGTTTGGCTGACTTGTCTCTTCGTATCAAAATCATGAAGATCAAGTTAGGTTCGTCGATAGAAGACGTCCTTTCCCGTGCTCTTGATCCTCCGACTGCTGTCAATGTCCAACGAGCCATATCCATGCTAGTGGAAGTGCGGGCTCTTACGCCATCCGAGGAAATCACGCCTATGGGCCGTCTCTTGAGTAAACTCCCTACCGATGTTCACCTTGGGAAGTTCCTCTTGATTGCTACTCTCTTTCGTTGTCTGGATCCTGCCTTGACAATTGCGGCTGCACTCAACTCGAAGTCGCCATTCTTGACACCTTTCGGTTTGGAACAAGAAGCAGATCGTGCAAAGGCTTCGTTTAAATCAGGTATGCACGATCTACAAGCTGCAAATAAAATAGAACAGCTGATGCTCTGTGCAGAAAATTCTGACTTCTTGACTTTGCACAACGTTTTCTCTAGCTGGCGCAAAGCAGGTGCTAACTCTAACTCTGGTTTTGTGCGCAAGTTCTGCAGACAAAATTTCTTGAGTCATCAGGTACGGTGCTCAATCCTACGCTTAGATGACGCGACACTGACCGAGGCTGATCAGAATTTGCAACAAATCGAAGAGTTACGTCAACAGTTCTTGGGGTATATGTTGTCACATTTTATTAACGATATAGCTATTGACTTTGCTCCAGATATCTCATAGATGCTTCTTTTATCCAAGTCGATAAATCTTTCATTCGCGACCTGAATCGGTGATGCATAATGTTTCCAATATGAACCATAACGCTGATGCATTTTCGCAGAGCACGGTATAGCCGGAATCGAACACGTTTTGTCTCAGTACCACCAGAATTAGATTCTAGTTCAAGTAACATCACTTTGGTGAACGCGGCCCTTCTTGCCGGCCTGTATCCGAAAGTCATTGCCGTATCTACAGGGCAGATGCGGACACTATCTAACAACCAACAGGCCTCTTTCCATCCTTCGTCGGTGAATTTCGGGAAGAAGCCGACTGACCTTGGAACAAACCATATTGCTTACTTCACCCTCATGTGAGGCTTGTTTTCGAAAGGTGCTATATTGCCATGAATAACTAACTTGCAATAAAGGCACTCCAAGAAATTATACGCATGGGAAACTGGACCTGTAGATGATATGGCAATGTTGCTCCTTTGTGGCGAAGTTGATTTCAAGGTGCGCTCACAATTTTGTGAACTTTTCTTCTTTCATCTGACCTTCTGCGTCCACAGTTAATCTCGAATGCTGCCTTCATCGACCGCAAAGTCAAGTTCCAAATCGCGCCAAAGACGAACATTGCGTTGAAGTTCTTGAGAACGCAATTAACGTCACTGTTGGCGTATCAGTTCCGAGGCAAGATACTCACTGAAAGTCATATCTTGTGGAATGATCTCGCCTTGATGGTCCTTGGGAAGGTTAAGATAGAAGATCCTCATGCACCGTCGATAACTATCAGCTCGTAGATTAATTTATCATTCAACAATCTGAATCCTCTTGCGTTACCAGAACCTAGTTCTCGAGCTAATCTCCCTGCAATTTGAAAATGTGTCATAGTTCGCATTCGTGAATTGGTGGTTTCTATTGAGAAACAACGTACGCCACCCATCCAGTGCAGAGCAGGTATCTCAATGTCATAATGGATTCGATAGTAGGTAGCAATGCATGTTACACATAATGTATAGACGGATGAAACATCTACTCTTCCTCATCATCATTGTCAGTGCTGCCATTAGAAATGAAATAAGTAAACGGAGGATAACAAACCGAAAGAACATACGAGATATTGAAGAACTTGAGTGTGTAGCTGTCCTTGGTAGTAGCAACGACACTGAAAAATATAACGTTGGTTCGATCCGGGTTCATTTTGGTAAAGTGATCATACCGAATCCAATCCCTGAGGGTGTTCTTCTTCAAAAACTTTTTGGTAAGATACTTGAGGTATCGCTTGGACAATGGGATGTTAGAGGTAACAGTGATTTTATTGTTTGAGCCTAATGAGGGATATTCCAATTAGACCCTCTAAAGAACACGGAACCAATATGAAATGTTTAACACACTGTCCCGTGCAATCTTCACATTATCACCAAGCTGCCCTGCCTTTCCAGCAACCTTGATACGGTCGTGTAAGAACTTTTCGAAGTCGGCGCCATCGAAAACCTGATCTCCAGCAGGCTTGGAGTAATCGATAACGAACTTGTGCTTAGTAGCAACTTTTCCGGCAGCGGCCTTGGGCTATAAGAAAACGTAGGAAACAAAAAAGGGACCTGGGCGTGAGCCTACTGAGAAGATAACTCAGCAAAGCGGTACCCAGCTAACCATTGTGGAAAGTCTTGAGGAACCGAGAGGTGTCTTGACGAAAGAAGGAGCGGATGATGGATGGGATGGAGGAAATTTTTCGAAGATGTAAACTGTACAGTTACTCATAATTTTCCCACGCGGGCGCTCAATTATGATTTTGCTCAGCGAGTCGCAGTAGGTCGCAGTCCCCTCCCGGACGTCGGACCCCTCAATGAAATTGAACATATGTGCCCATGAAAATCGGTGTGCACACTAACAACCAGCGAATATACGGGGAAAATGATGTCCACTCTCACAAGCAGAGTCTGACCAAAATCACCACTTTGACTTTATTAAAACATTGAAGATTCGTGAAGTGTTGTAGCAGTTGTATGCAAGAGTCACCTTGAAATGAATGAGGTGGTTGTTGTGAGAGTACTGAGAGGTCGTGAATTGTATGAATCGGCTCCCGGGCCGCCGTCCAAGTCGCGAAAATTTTTTCGCAGGTTTGAGTTCGGTCGCTACTTGGTATGGCTCCTTCACTTACACGGGAACAAGTTTCCTCAGCACAAATCAGTGGTGATTATGCCATAAAACCTGAATCTGCAACTCCTCAATTGAACACTTCTGAATGGCCCCTACTCTTGAAAAATTATGACAAATTGCTCATTCGTTCAAGCCACTTTACCCCAATTCCTTCAGGCTGCAGTCCTCTGAAGCGTGATATCACATCGTATATTAAGTATGGTCAAGTCTCACACCTACGATAATACATCTCATGCGAGTACTTATCCAGGTCTGGCGTTATAAATTTGGACAAGCCATCCAATCCATCCTCACACGAAGTTGTCGCATGGCTGAGGAGGATTTTGCGAGTGGAAAAAACTGGACACAGTGGTACACTGGATCCAAAAGTCACTGGATGCTTAATCGTCTGCATTGACCGTGCGACGAGACTGGTCAAGTCTCAACAGGGTGCAGGTATGTGTCGTTTCATGTCATTTGTGTAACTGCCCGAACTGGACGTTTTATTTCAGGGAAAGAATATGTCTGTGTACTCCGTCTCCACGCTGGTCTTCCCAGCCCTGCAGCTCTCCCGAGAGCTCTACAGACTCTCACCGGCGCGCTCTTCCAACGACCTCCTCTCATTTCTGCTGTGAAGCGACAGCTTCGTGTCAGAACCATCCACGAATCCAAACTGCTTGAATTCGATGAAAAACGCAACCTCGGTGTCTTCTGGGTATCCTGCGAGGCCGGCACGTACATCCGGACGTTATGTGTCCATCTCGGATTAGTTCTAGGTGTTGGTGGGCATATGCAAGAACTGAGGAGAGTGCGAAGTGGTGCAATGTCGGAAAATGACGAAATGGTCACTATGCACGATGTAATGGACGCGCAATGGATGTACGATAACACAAGAGATGGTGAGTCCGATAATTCTCTCTTTTGACGCACATCATTGTGTATTGACTCGAGCACCCCAGAATCATATTTACGACGCGTTATTCGACCCTTAGAATGTCTAATGGTCGGTTACAAACGTATCGTCGTCAAGGATAGCGCAGTCAATGCAGTTTGTTATGGCGCCAAACTAATGATACCTGGTCTACTGCGATATGAAAATGATATATCTGTTCATGAGGAGGTGGTGTTGATGACCACCAAAGGTATATTGCTCCTTTAATGCACAAAATCTCCTGATTAATTTCATTACCCCACTAAGGCGAGGCAATTGCTCTCGCCATCGCACAGATGTCTACTGTGGAATTGGCGACATGTGATCATGGCGTCGTTGCCAAAGTCAAGCGGTGCATTATGGAGCGAGATACTTACCCTCGTCGATGGGGTCTGGGCCCTGTGGCCCTTCAAAAGAAGAAGATGGTCAAAGATGGCAAACTTGGAAAACACGGGCAAAAGGTCGATGGGGTGACACCCGCAGATTGGAGTCGCGACTACGTCGACTACAACCGTGACGAGGTGAGTTGTTGGATCATTCCTCTTACACCAATACCGTTGTTAAATGTGCGCTCCTTATTACCTCCAGCATCCCACTGCTGGCCCATCAACCACATCAACCACTACAGTTCAAGTTAGTGAGACCAAAGTTGAAGTAGCGCAAGTTGCAATGTCAGTGCCTGAAGAATCAAGTCCTGTCAAAGAAGAAAAGGACAAGAAGAAGCGCAAGCGCAAGTCTGAAGCTGTTGAGGATGCGGATGTGTCGATGGCCGTTGACAAAGATGATGTTGAAAAGGCCGAGAAGAAGAAGCGCAAAAAGGAGAAGAAAGCTGCGAAGGAGGGTAAGGAAGCGGAAGCAACAGAGGGAGATGACGAGGCACGACGAGAACGGAAACGTCTTAAAAAAGAGAAAAAGGCGAAAGAGGAAGCCACAAGCGACTAACCGCCTGCTTGCTACATATCTAGCTCACGTCGTATATAATATTTTGAGTCGGTGACATTGTATTTTTCAGGTTGACCTCTTTCTGCGCCATGTAGTGGGTGATAGCAGCCCCTCACGCAACGACCTTCTTAGTCAAGGCCTGGATACAGTACAACATGCACCATCCGAAGGAGACAGATAGTAGACAGCCTCGGCTACCGTAAATCAGCACTAAAATTTCCACCAAAGGCTGAGTAAATTCATCTCATCAATTGTGATAGCTATGTAGCCGTAACATCATCGTTGACATACTTGATAATGCCAACGGTTGCAGTATTTGAATTCAAATTTGCCGATGCTGACTAGAACGGACTGCGTTGTCAGTATCTGTAAGGAGTCGGTAAGAACGACGTGTTTCATGAGGTACAGGTGATTCAGCCAAACATGTCCATGTCGAGGATCAACATAGGGAGTCCCTTGAGGCGCTCCGCTTTTGCGGGAGGTTGTAGTCATGAAGAAGGGAAGCAATGTTCAGTATCTACAACATGATTTCGGCTTTTTGAGTCAACGAAAACCTCTGAGTATGGACGCCAGCGCCATGCCAGAGTAATATCTTTCCAGGACTGTTCGAGTCGGCGGAGATCTGTTATGGTATGACCGGTAGAGCCTGAGCCTAAGACTTTGCCATCATAGAGGCGTTCTCTTGAGTTTTGATTAGATTCCTGGTTTCCCGAATAGTACGTGTCGTATGCATGTGGTGTAATCCAGTTGCATCTACCACCGCTACCAAAGGTGCCCTGCCACGTCGGTAGACAAGTATTAACGGCGCATCACTTCTGCAGTCATACTGATGTAAGATTAATACTGAACATTGAAATGTCAGAGACTGTCAGGCGCTCGCTCTCGGAAATCTGAGGGAGAATAGAACCTGCAGGTTTGTGTTTCACTAAAGCGGGTACTAACGTATAGTCACGGATAAAGAGGAGGAGTCAACGAAACGTGGGTATGTTTATTCCCGCTCTCCGATGAAACACCCCGTGGCCGAAACCGCTCAGTATTAGTGAAAAACGACAGCATTGATATTGACAAAGCTACAATTTGCTCTTCACTTCCCACTTCCGGGCCTACACCTAACTTGAACATTTGGATCTATGATATGCAGTGGAACTGACGGCGTGTTTGTCTGTTTATTTCGTTCCTAATTATGAATCCCGTATATGAATTCTTAGGGACGAGTTTGCATCAACTTGCATCGCCCGGCGAAGTGTTTTACTACAGACCAAGACCCATATGAATATCCGTGATGATTCTTGAGTCTATGTACACTCAGGCTGTATGTATTTTCCGAAACTCACAGCCGGTTTTCTCTCATCAGCCCCGATTTGGACGACCTATATGTAGTCAATTGTTTATAAGAAGCCTTTCGTGCCCGATTTCCGCACTACCTTCTTGTGGCATTTGCTTTGGTTCGTAACCTCCTTCGCCTACAATCTTCACTGGCTGGTTCCAGAAATATATAATGTCTTCTCGCAAAACCTCCAAGCCTCTTCCTGCTTTCGAAATCGGTGCGTCTGCCAGCGGGATCTATCTTATCCTTTCTCCTCTAATTTATCTACCTTTCAGGCGAGGACTATCAACTGCTCCACGCTATCGGCGAAGGAGCCTACGGTACAGTTGCTGCCGCACTTCACAAGCCTTCCGGTCGACAAGTGGCTATCAAGAAGATCCTCCCATTCGACCATGTCCTATTCTGCTTACGGACCTTACGAGAGCTAAAGTTGCTGAAATACTTCACCGATTCATGCGTCAATGAAAATGTGAGTCTTCTTTGCCTCCTTCGAAGATCTTCACATCGCTGATGTAGAATACGTAGATCATCACCATTCTCGACATAATAAAGCCTCCTTCTCTTGACGAATTTACAGAAATATACTGTGAGTTATAGCTGCGTTAATTTTCCCGGGAACACTTCCTAAGAAATCCCCAGTCGTCCAGGAGCTCATGCAAACGGATTTGCATCGGGTTATTAGAACGCAGGTTTGTTGCACACCTGGTTTTGATGTCAAAATTCGATTCTGATCACTTGATTGTGTAGCATTTGACAGAAGATCACTGCCAATACTTCGTCTACCAGACCCTCCGTGCTCTCAAGTCAATTCATAGCGCGGATATTGTTCACCGGGACCTAAAGCCTGCTAACCTGCTGCTTAATGCCAATTGCGATCTCAAGGTTTGCGATTTCGGGCTTGCTAGAAGCATCAAAACTGCGGCGGGCAAGGAGCCGGGGGCAATGACTGAATATGTCGCAACGAGATGGTACCGTGCACCTGAAATCATGTTGTCTTTCAAGATGTACTCGAAGGTACTAAGAAATTCTTGATTCAATTCCATTTACTTCAACTGACGCGCGCCCATTTTAGTCGGTCGATATCTGGGCAGTTGGTTGCATCCTCGCAGAGCTCATTTCAGGACGTCCATTGTTCCCGGGACGCGATTACAGTCACCAATTGGATTTGATACTGGACGTGATTGGGACACCGAGTTTGGACGAGTTCTACGCTATCACTTCACGGAGATCGCGAGAATATATCCGCTCATTACCCATCCGCAAGCGTCGTTCTTTTGCTACCCTGTTTCCCCATGCATCCTCAGAAGCTGTGGACTTTTTGTCGAAAACTTTGGTGAGGCTCAGCTGAAACAGCTTTTCTGAAACCCGAGGACTGATGTAGCTCTCCCCCTTTAGGCATTTGATCCTAAGAAACGCATGACGGTGGATGAATGCCTTGAGCATCCGTACCTCACTCAATATCACGATCCAGAAGATGAACCTGCCGCTAGTCCTCTCAGTCCGACATACTTTGAATTCGATCAACACAAGGACAAGTTGTCCAAAGACCAACTGAAGGAGCTTTTGTATGAGGAAGTGCTTTCCTTTAAATCAGTCATCAATGAAACCCCTTGAGCGCAGCAGTTCTGAGCCCTCAATCCAGCCTCCATCAGGTTAAATTATCTTTACCTTTACCTATCTATTATACATCCCATAATGTACATAGTTCATAACCAAAGCAATTGATACGTGCCATTTCGTAGTCATTTCCAGGAGTGTCTACATCCTGTCTTTCCAGTTTCCCGAAACCTCCAGCATTGAAAATCCAACACTGATCCTAGATTACGCATCTACTTCAGTAGAAGACAAACTTAACATATAAGGTGTTACAACTTGGTGAGAGCTATTGACACATGTACTAAGTACGAAAGAAATGATACAAGGGGGACCAACTATGCAAAAAAGTCAAGTCAGAAATTATCGAATCGGCTGAAAAAGATATTGATAGGATGGTTTGAAGTGCCCATCAACGACTAATGGAGCTAGGAGTCCCCTCATATATATGAACCACTCCATTTATAGTCTGAAGCCACACCTTCGAGCCCAAAATCACCGAACCGCGTTTCTACTTCTAGCTCTGTGCCATACATCGTGCGTTTCATGGCATCAGATGAATCTTCAGAACGTGGGGCGCTTTCATCGCCCTCCCGATTATCGAAGGCAGCGGGATTAAGGTATTGTCCCATCTCGGAATCCTGACTACTAGTACGTAGTGCGGGCTCAAGGCGAGATCGTGGCCGAGTGGGCGGTGGTAAACCAAACGCTTGAAACACGTCCGTGCGGTTACGGTTGTTACTGATGAAAGCTGTGGGATTACTGTCACGGACGGGTGTGGGCGATTGAGGTGGTTCAGGATAAAGGAAACTAGGCATAGGATATGGATTTCCAACTCCGGGCGTAGGAGGAACAGGCAAGAACGAAAACGAAAAAGGTGGCAGGTTTTCGGAGGCATCCTGAGTGCTGGTCACCCGAGGACGCGATGGACCTGCATTATTATTCGGAGGTGTGGAAGCGGTGTAGAAGGCTGGCAACGGAGTAGTTGGTGGTGGCGGATCAACATAAGAGTCGTCTAGTTCTGGACCACTGAACACGGTAAAACTGGGACCACGGAGTGCCTCTCCGTTCTCTTCTGGAGATCTGGGAGAACCATCCTCGCCATCGGCATCAGGACCAGCACTGAGTTTGACCCGCTTTTTGTCGGGACGGAGGACGGTTTTAGCTAAATCAGCCTCAGAAAGACTGGTCCCTTGACCTTGTTCCACAACACCTGCAACATGGCTACCCGTAGAATCTCGGTGTCTTTTACCCAGCATGACCGGCGCGATACCAGGATGTGAAGAATAATTCGCATTATTTGAAGTTGAAGGTTGAGGTTCGCTCATTAAAGCTGGAGCTCTCGGAATACTGAGGGCACTAAGACAGAGAATATCAACTCGACAAAAACTAAATAAATGAAAGCATTATACATACTTGGGCATGGTCGTGCGAGTCATGATAGGGGTCCGATAACCAGAAGCAGCTTCTTCGGATATTGGACTAGATGCTCGCTGTGTTGAAATCAACTCCTTTAACTCTCGAAGTTCCGTATTCAAAGAGTCCGCAAGCGCTGCCTTCTTGCGAAGATCTTCCACTTCGGAGGAAAGAGTGTCTACTTTTTGTTTCCAGACATCGATATCGGCAGTCTGATTACGAAGCTGCATTAGCTCATTCCTTAAAGACTGCATTTGTTGGAGCTCAGCCTTGAGGGACTTCAGCTGCTCATACAGTGGTTTCAACTACGATGCACATTAGGCAAGAACTAGCGCTTGAGGTACGATGACATACCGCTTCCATTACATGTGTATCGATTTCAGTTGACATTGCTGGGACGGAGGGGAGATTCGGTGGTGATGTTTGAGGAAACTCTTCGGTTGACATTGCTGTTGGATAAATCAACGTAAGATTTGAAAATTGAGGAAAATGACATACTGGGTTCTGGTTGTCCTGCACGGTGCGGCTCTATAGTTTCGGATTCCGGTTCTATTGAAAGTCAACATCCATTCGTGAGATCATTCAGAGCAGCACGAACCCTCTTCAATTGTTGCCTCAGACGGCTTAGCACTTCTGCTTCCCTTCCCTTTCTTCGCTTTCGAGGCGCTGACGGATTTCGTCACCGCACGAGCACCTTTGCCTCCAGCAGCCAGAGGCCGTCCGACACCCAATCTGAACTGAGTTTCTTTCGCCTTGCGTATACGAGGCGGCGGCGGCGACGGAGGCACTTCTTGTACTCCTGGTTGCATTTTTTCCTCTTCCTCTGCACCTCCGACGGGTCCCTCTTCATCTCCTTCGACATCATGGACAATCATAGAACTCGTACGAGTAGACCGACTGGACATCCTTGTTGAAACAGATCGCTGTCCAGGCTGTTGTTTGGTGCCTTGTCTGAGAGGAGATTTAGATGCGTCTGTGCTATGAAGATTTCACACTCACTGTGCATCCAGTAATAGGTCTATAAGCGCTTCAGACTTCAGGTTGGCCCTCAAACCATGATCCTATGAAAGAAACAAAGGCTAAGGGCCTCGAGCAAAGACCAAGATGTGATTAGAACATACTTTGCATAATTTTTGCAGATCAGCCCGCTTCATAGCCTCAAGAGAAGCTCTGTCTGTTATGGGAGTCATAGCAGCGAGATTTGAAGATTCTGCGGAAACGTTGCTCGATGCCTGTGGAAGAGTCAATTCAAGGAATTCGTGATACGCGGGTCACGGTCAGAAAGTGAACAAAGCACGTGCTACAAAGCTGACGTCATATGATTTGCGCCGACCGCTCAGCAGCCTCAGCCGGGCCGCTTCTTAGTTTTTCAAATCATATGTCCGCTCCGATGACCCGAATGCCCATGATCTCCTTTCGAAGTCGCAGCTATAAATTGGTACGATTTCTTAACCGCCTCCCACAGAAATGCCGTGGTCCTTACAGGAGGTATCTCAACACAGCGATTCCAAGTGAGGGCTTCCTTTTTTCCAGCTTTTCAAGAAGACGAATTGATGCACCTTCAGATCATGCTGGGTTATCATCAACAAGAAAGTCTACGACGTGACAAATTTTCTGCAGGTAGGTATACATATTTTCAGTATCAAGACTAATACTGATTTTTACATACAGGAACATCCCGGAGGAGCCAGCATTATTCTCAAATATGCGGGCCGTGACGCAACAAGCGCGTATGAACCTATACATCCCTCTGACGCTCTCGAGAAGAATCTTTTACCTTCTCAACATCTGGGCCCTTTGGACAACGAAGCAGCTCAAACCCTTACCAAAACCGAGGCTTTGAAGAAGAAAACCAAGGATGAACTACGTGTGGAGCAAGCCATGAACAAACGCCCTCCGCTCAATCGTATCATCAGCTTGGCTGATATAGAGGCAATTATTCTTGAGCTGAGATATTGGTTCGTTCTAATAGACGTCGCAGGATGTCGCAAAACAAGTTTTGTCTTACAGGGCATGGGCCTACTATTGCTCTGCCGCAGACGACGAAATCAGTTCGTTTCTTTCGTTACATATGTATGTTTGGACTAATATAGTACACATCTAGGTATGCAAGAGAACGCTCGCGCATTTAATAGGTTCTTCTTCAGGGCCCGTGTAATGAGGCCTGTATTCAAATGTGATCCTTCAACGAGGATTCTAGGTTTTGAAACAACACTCCCAATATTTGTTTCTGGAGCCGCGCTTGCAAAATTGGGACACCCGCAGGGTATGCTCGAATCATGAATGCTTTCGCATGTGGGGATGATTAATTGATGTTCGTGCCTAGGCGAAGTTAATATCACGAGAGGCTGTGCCCCGTCGAAAATCATCCAAATGGTTTCCTCAAATGCATCACTTTCATATGCCGAGATTGCGGCGGCCTCCTCCCCTTCTCAAACATTATTCTTCCAGTTGTATAAGCACAAGGACGACGCGACGGCCTTGAAACGCATTCGGGAGGTGGAACAGCTAGGGTACAAAGCCATTTTCTTAACGGTCGACGCAATCGTACCTAGTAATAGGGAACGAGATGTAAGAAGTCCATGGCTTCTGGATGACCAGGAGACTGGAATAAAAGTATACAATGACGGGGATGGTGCCGCTGACTCAGATCCTGGTCTTGGAGTCGCCGGGGCCTTGATTGTCAACGACGACCGTGATATGACATGGGAAAAGGTTGGTCCCAAACCTTATTTTCCATGCCTTTGGATTCAATCTGTCTAGACCATCCCGTGGCTTCGTAGTGTGACCAAACTCCCTATAGTAATCAAGGGCATTCAGTGTGTTGAAGTAAGTCTGACCGGTCAAACTAGTTCACAGTTTTGAATTTCGGCTTCTAGGACGCGATCTTAGCAGTTGAGGCAAATGTCGACGGGATAATGCTTTCGAATCACGGGGGTGAGTAAAGTACCAAATATCAGGATAACCAGAGTTCTTAGTGCGAAAAATACAGGAAGACAATTAGAATAGTAAGTTTTGGTGGAACTTGTAGCAAAGAGCATGTGCCAGATTCTTTTTCTAGTGCCCTGCCACCACTTGAAGTCTTGTATCGACTACGAATGCAACAGCAACATATATTTAACAAGTTAGAAGGTTGGTGAATACCTCTCTCCAGCTTGGCTTGAGTCATCTAAACTATTTCGTTACTACAGTGTATATTGATGGTAAATATCTTTTCGAACCCTGCCGTCGTATATTTAACGCTTGATCAGGGGGTGTACGCCGTGGAACAGGTAATTAATTTCTACAGCTTCCTAAACCTTTCGTTACTTACCTTTGACTTGTGATGAGATGTTGTGAAAGCAGTGTGTCTCGGAGCCACAGCCGTAGGACTTGGTCGACCGTTCCTCTACGCCCAGAGTGTGAGTTCAATGCGCATGGTCTGGCCTTGCGGCTAATCATCAGTACAGGCATACGGCGAAGTAGGTGTACGCAAACTCATCAGTATCCTCGAGCGAGAAATAGTTACCGCGATGCGCTTAATGGGTGTTGCTAAAATCGCTGAGCTCACGCCGGATATGGTGGGTGCATGTAGGAAGCTCATGCTTGCTGTGAAATTCTGATTGTTTCTGTGGCAGGTTGAACGCATCAATTGGCATCCAGTAGCGAAGCTTTAAGCCAGACAAATCTGTAGGTTTGCATAATCACATTCATTGATTCGTCTGTGCCTTCGACAATTCTGACCCCAAACAGAATACTTCACACTATCAGTCACTATTATTCTGGGAAATCTAAGTGCTCCTGAGCGCTTAACTCCACGTATCGAAAATCAACAAGCTGTACAATGATCAAGCCACGACAAATTAGCATTACTATTTCTCTTTACAATTTCATGGTCTATGCGTTCACTTATCTTCACTTATTACGGCGGCCTAAACCCTCTTTGTTTGAGGCTACTCAGTCCCAAGTCGTGAAAGAGTCTAGATTTTCTAGTCTGAATCTCTGATACTATCGATTTCTTCTTATGCCCTGAGTGCCTGATTGTAAGAAGATGTTGAACCGAGACAATGATCTTACTCGTCCATAAGATGAACTACATAATTCAAATTGAGTGACCAAGCGCGCCCAGTTCCAATGTCGATATCATGTGACCGAGTTTCAACTTGTGATTGCCATAAACAGACTGCTGCTTTGCTAGGCTCAGACCGATTCGTCAAAGATTCATCATGGGTTTTTGCAGGAGATGTGGTGATATAGTCTCTGGTACTCGTTGCAAGGTATGACTATTTATATGTAATAGTAATATGAGAACTCAAGAAATACCACAGTGCGGGGGAACTGCTGTTGCTCCAGCAGTGGCTTGGAAACAGTCTTCAGACCCATGGACAAAAACCTACATCTCCAGAGAGAAAGTACCCAGTAGAGCTCCCCAGGCTTCTGTGAATACAAACGTAAGGACCGATACTATAGGCGTAGCCTCTAACACTTCACCCACCAAACGATTTCCTCGGCCTTTATCTTCCCACTCTTCACCTTCAACAACTGTAATTGGTCAACGTGTTACAGAACATATCACAGCTTCCACTTCTCAGTTAAATCGCCCTCCTTCACCACTCAAGAACTCTACAGTCGCTTCCCCTGAATCCGATATTTTACCTTCACTGAATGCTCATAGCACAGGCTCACTCGCTAAAGTCTACGGATCAGTACTCCAGCCGAAGGAATCCTTAGCATCCCATGCCTGCGCCCTTTGTGGTACAGCGTTCCCACCCGACAGTACTATATATCCCGAACCTTATGGCGACACATCTCATCCTACCCGATTCCTTTGTCGAGATTGCTTCACGTCTAACGGCGGTGCTAAAGGACACTGTCCCGGATGTTCTCGTGCCGTCTTGGCCGTGAAATCCGAGGGACCATTTATTGAAGCCGCTGGTGACTACTGGCACAAGGCGTGCTTCACTTGTGAGGGCTGTGGAAAGAACGTAGGTGACTCACCAATGGTCGACCTTCTAGGAAAACCTTCGTGTCCAGAATGTTTTGATAGCTGTTTGAAGCGAGATCGTACACCGAAAAAAAATCGGAGTACGACCAGCTTGAATAGTCCAGTACGCAATGTCGGTGGGGGTATTAGTAGCTCTAACCCCAAGAGTAGAGAAGGAAGTCCCACGATAGAGGAGCTAGAACAACGATTGGGGATTGTGAAAAGTCGCCAATCTAGTCCTGCTTTAGAAGACCTCTCTCGGAGGCTCAGCATGATTGCCTCGTCACCTTTGAGCCGCTCACCCTCTCCAAGACGGTCCACTACAACCCCAGATGACAGTCCTCTTCTCAACCGGTCCAAGCGCGTTTCTCGTGCTGACTTGCTTTCTGAAATTGACCGGCGTGAAAGCCGAACTCCGCTTCTTATCGCCCAGCGAACGGGATCCAATAGTCCTGCCCCCGAACCAACGGCTGATCAAATTGAGGAGATGAAGCGACGCTTCATGAAATCGACTTCAAGCTCTCAAGAGTCCCCGGTTGAATCCCCGCTGCCAGCTCCGTTCTTCCGACCACGACTTCGTAATGCCAGGTCTTCTGGCTCGTTGAGCTCGCTCCCAAATCTTGCAGCTAGTCCCCGCGAGTCTCGAACTCCTGATCTACTATCGGATTACTCTGATTCCGCCACACAGTCGTCTGTTGGGCCAGATTCGCCACCTCGTCTAGCAGATGCAGAAGACGATGCTCTCTCAATCGCAAAGCTGTACAGCAGAGGACTTGGCACTCGTTATGCACGGTCGGATTACTTGGAAGACGATGTGATTGTTGAAGAGACCAATAGTCAATTAAATACTCCAGATAACACGCCAAAACATAAGAATATCACCTCACAAAAGGCTACTCCAGTCGTCTCTCCAAGTGAAACCCCAGAACCCAGAACTCCCGGTTCCTTACGCAGGCCACCTTCCTCAACATCCTTAGCAAGTCCAACTGCTTCGTCGTCGACTAGTTGCGCAAAATGCCGCAAGCCATTGTTTTCTCTTCGTGAGGGAGGTCGATACGTAACCGTTCCCGACGATGTCACTGGAACTCCAAACACATACCATACCGCTTGCTTTACCTGCTCGGTTTGTGGGCTGGAATTTACACAGGGCGTACAAGGGCAAGCAGCGTTCATGAAAGGAGAGAAAGGACCATGTCATGTCGATGTAAGTTCAAAAAAAAGTCTTCTACTCAGTAGGACTACCGCTAATTTAAAGTGCGCAGTGTGCTCCCCCAGCTAAGATAACTATACATCAGATCCCAAGCCCTTCCTCTCAACCTTTACCTGCGCGTCGTACCCACACTTTTTCTAAATCCGTATCCTCGTTGTCATCCCCGCCGTCTTCTCCTAGCTCGGGTACTTATGTCTCCTCAAGATATTCACGGCCCCCTTTGAGTGCACCTTCGATGTCCAACTCAAACTCGAGCTCGGGCTCAGCACCTCGATTTGGAACTATAAATTCATGTCCCGGTTGCAAAAAATTAGTGCCACATGTGTCATTCGGCATCAGTGAAGGAGAACGCAGCGTTCAAGGACCGAATGGTACAAGATGGCATGTAATGTGTCTGATTTGTGGTGGGAAGAAGGCTCCAACTAGAGGTGTTCTTAGAGGCAGAGATGAGCGTAGAAGAGACGAACCTGGATGTGGCAAAAGACTGGATTCTGGAGCCAAGACTGATGGCGGTGGCAGCGTTTTTTGCCGAGAATGTTGGGTAAGTTCTAAAAAAACGTTCAATCAATTCAGTATGTAACTGACTTTATTTCATAGCTTCTCCTCCCGTCGTCACCAGCTTCGCCTCAGTGGTCGCCTACTCGCATCCCTCTTGTACCGACACACACGGGCTCGTCGGCCAAAGTTGTACCTCAGTATACTGGTACAACCACCTTGGCCAAACAATTCACTGGCCTGGGTGGAGACGCACCTCTTCTTAGACAGCTTACTGGCGGAGGACTGAGCCCAACTAGAAGTTTGAGTCCCACCAAGCAGATCAGCGCTCTAAGACCCCGCCCCAAGAGTGTCATTGGAATGAGGCCTTCAAAAAGCGTGGATGAGGGGCGTGGAATGCGTCTGGTACGACAAATGACCGGTTCCGGAGGTAAAGAGTGATCTTTGAAGGTTTGTAAATTTAAGGGAGGTAACATAGACTACGTTCTCAAGGACTCTCCATGGACTCGTCGTATTGCTTCGATCTGATAACTGTATGTTCTACTTACGTGTGTAACCGCAATGACCAATGTGACCAACACTGGTTTCTTTGATGGAACTACATACCCTTAGCAACGGGAGCCAAGCTTGGAAATTCGGAATACGGTGCCTCACTGGTGTACCACCGACGGTGGCTTGATCGAGGTTGATGGTAGCTGTACTCTTTTTTAATGAAGAATGAAGAGGATTTATGAAGGCACACATGTAATGAGCTCCTATGATATATATGAATCTGAAATTTGAAATGGATACGTTGGATAGATAGAATACAATGATTTGATACTTTCCGACAACAATGATATTGATCCTGTCGTCAAGTATGAACAGTGCCTGTTTCTTTCTTTCTCACTGCTCTCAGAACTGAAGAGGGGGGGGTCAGACCGGCGTTCCCTTTTCTTGCTTTCTTTCATCTTCTGTTGGTTTGCAGGTCAAGTCTTCCCGCAGGTTGAGCTGGAATCAACTCATTCTATCGTTATCGAAAGTCTTCACCATGTCTATACGTACTTCTCCAGTTCATGCTCTGGTACCACGAGCTAGTACTTTGGCTCTCACCAGCGATGCTGCGGTGTGTGGTTGTATTCTGACAATTTCAGCCTCAACTGACATGATTATACTTCGTCCAGATTGAATACATTCTTGCAGATATTCCCCTCTTTTGCGTTGGACTGATGGCATTTGCATTCTTTGCCTTCATGCTTGTTATGAAACGCGTCACCTTGTATGTCTTTGGAACATCTAATGCTCAATGCCTTAATGCTAATGTTCGGCAATCCCTGTAGGCTTTCCATATATCTTTATTCCACTGCTTTATTTAGTTTCGTTGCCGCCGTGATCGACCTAGCCCAACTACTTGTTCGCGGTTCTGTCAAGGTAAACATGAACACAGGCATAACTTCGGGCGTCACAGCCCTGATCAACACTCGCGAAGTCGGTCTTTCCATTGCCATCGGATTCAGGTTCCTTTTCTTCTGGGCTTTCGTTGCTGAACGTCCACGTGGAGAACCACCTCCCACAACAGACCTGAGTGACCCTCGGGTCTACGTCCATCACGCCCAGAATTCTCATAGTGCCAAATGGGAGCGGTGGGGTTATTTGGGTATCTTCCTAAAATGGTTGATTCTGGCTAGCGTTATTTCGATACCCATCCTGCAAATCATTTGGAGGATTGCGGTGAGGCACTTTGGAGTCGTGTATATGGTTGAATCCACCATAGAAATCTTGATCTCTGCTCTTCTTCTGTTGAAAATGATCCTCAACGTTTTCCTGTCGCCGGTCTCTCCATGGTGGAAACCATTCCGGTTCTATGTTGCGCCTCTGATTGCGCTGCTCATCAACCTCGGCATAGGAATTGGAGAATTGGTTTACTGTGAGTGTGATTCCTTTCCTTTCCGGAGTTTTCTCGCTCAGTTGCGATTAGTCCTCTTCTCTGAAACAGCTCTCGGACGATTCCTACAAGCGTTCGAGGTTTATTTGATGATCATTTTTCTTATGCTTGTCGCTTTCTATAAAGTTCCAGTAAGACCTATTCGGCCAAGCGTCAGCACGTCATATATGGTGGATAAAAAGCCTCAAAATACTCAGTCCGTCGCGGAAGCTGCTGCTGTTGTTGATGAGCCTGCAGCTGACAATGACCCCCAAACCAGGCTGTCGATGGTACCACGAGTTAGATCTTGGATGATTCCCTCGCGGCGGCAATCCAATGTGGGAAGGCAGCAAAATACAGAAGATGTTGAAGCTGCACTTACGCTTCCCTCATCTCAGCCTATCCAACAACCCAAACAACCCCTGTCGGTACGACAGAGTCTCCAAGAAACTCGAGATCCAGCACGACAAAGCGTTTGGGTACCTCCCCAACCCGAACCTGTGGACGATTCCGACCTCTTCGTCAGACCTATACCCACTCCTACCCCTCCGATTTTATCGTCCGTTCTCCTCCCAAAAAAAGACCAAATGGAAAGCGGGTCCGAAAATCGAACTTCCGCTGGTGTTTCTCTCCGTTATTATGGAGTTGGTCACGACTCGCTCATGTCTTACCCAAATCCATCGTTCATGGCCAACGATGAGAGCTCGTTGGAAAGTTCTGGGACGGATTCTCCCATTTATGGTCTGGATGGGATCGTCAAACAGCAGAAGGATCGGAACTCTGCTGGTTCATCACTTCGACCTCCGCGGAGACCAAGTCTGAGTTCTTTCGACGAGCTGATTCAACAGCAGGCCGAACTTGATAGAAGTATCGCTGCGTTGCGATTGTTTTCCCCTCCCATCTCGTTCGCCGAGACCGAAAATCCGTCTGCAGGTATACCCGATGGCACCTCCCTTTCTACCACCAACAACCGCACAGTCAGCACATTGACCTCCTCCTCTGCTCGCAGCGAGTTTTCACTGTCTATATTCCCGGATCCTCCGATTGCTGATTTCCCTTTGCGAGCATCCTTTTCTACAATGCGCGCAAATAGAACGAAGCGGCAGTCTCGTCGTGATTTGCCTACTTCATTTGACAACGTATCATTGGATGTACCCTCTCTCCCAGATACGCCAATGCGCCTAGCGCCTGGAAGATCGTTCGGTTCAAATGCTACCCAGTATGATGTCACGTCGTTTATTGGACGTGAGTCCATGTATTGTCTCTGTGTCACTGTTCGAATCTGACTTTTTTTGTATCTTGATGATCAGATTTGACACGCCCTTCGGTGACCGAGGGGCTCGCGCAATCAGAAGCGGCGAACGCGCCCTCCTTGACAAATGTATCAGAGGAGGTCAAAGCTGACACGAAATCAGATGCCCCGGTTGCGGAGGACTTGACTCTGACTAAGGAAACTTCGTATCCACAACTTCGCCCGTTCTTCCTGGGCAATGTAACTACCTCCCCCGCTGTCTCTTCGCCATTGGCAGAGGGCGCACGGGGTTCTTCTACGATCACTGTGGGACCTCGCAAACCCGTTCGAGGCCGGTTAGCATTGCCATCTAACCCTCGACCGATAATAAGTGCACCAATGCAGTCTTCTCTGGATCAGGCGCCAGGTGCGTTCGAGAGTCCTCGACCGCCTCCTTCATTTTCGAAATCAAGTATAGTGTAGATACCAAGTACTTCGTATTTCATTGATAGTATGTATGTACAAATAGCAAATGCCATATGTTCTGTATACCCTTTCGTTCTTTTATTCTGTGATGTCAAACGGCTCGGCGTATAAAGAACAGATTGAACTACAAAAACGTTACTATAACTAACGTAGGACGATTTGCCTGTGGCCGATTCATCAATGCGTTAAAAAGTAAAGCATTATAATGTATAATACCGTCTCATGATACTCCTAGCAAAATGAGGATTTTTCCATCCTCAAATGCAGATAGAATGTCATAGCCATAGATTGGAGCAGCTTTGGCCAATTTCCACTAGGATTAGATTAGATTACGGACAAGGGCGCCAATTAATTTTGGAACCCCGCCATTTTGTAATGACGTAGTGGCCATAACTCGAAGTCTCGGCGAAGCATTTAAACTCACAACCTTGGACTTTATCACTTTCCCTTACCATTATGTCCCAATTTCCAGGTGAGTGCCAATAACTTAGCTGGCTCTCTGTATGCTCAAAGATCACCCCAGATTACTACGCAATTCTAGGGATAACCCAGGTATTTTCTTTGGCCTAATTGCGAAAGAAGTTGGAAATATGAATACATTTTCAGAGTGCCAGTCAGGATGACATCCGAACAGCTTACAAGAAAGAAAGTCTAAGGTATTTACTCATAGACTACTTCGTGGGCTGTAAAATGATATACATATATGTAATTTTTGTAGGACACACCCTGATAGGCTTGTCAACGCTTCGCCAGCACAGAAGAAGCTCGCCACGGAACGATTTCAAGCTGTAGCAGATGCCTATTACATGCTTTCTGATGCGACAAGGAGAAGAGAATACGATTCTCTACGTGCATCTAAAACATCCAGCGAACGCAGCACAGACTCCAAGTCTTCCTACAATTTTTTCTCGCAGTTTTTCGGGGGCAGTAGCGCCGGCACACCAGCGGAAGCCAATCAGCAACCCGATGCTGAGGGTGTGTTCACTGACGTCTTTGAAGAGGGGCGTACTATCATCACAGATTCTGATTCTGATCCTAAAATGTTTAATTTTATGTAGCTCCTACGTCCCGAGGTCGAACGTCGATTCCCGTTGTGGGGTTACTTTGGTGCTGCTTGTGGAGGAGGTGCGCGCCCTATCTCGTTTCTATATCCTTCCACCTACTTATCTAATTATAACAGGTATTGGATTCATAATTGCTAATGTGCCCGGTGCCATGCTCGGTGCATTCGCAGGAAATAGACTAGGCTCTATCAGAGATGCCAAAGGCAAGAGTGTCGCTTCGGTGTTCAATGAATTAGGAGGGAGCCAGAAAGTATGTTGGTTGCTTCTGTTTTTTCCTCTCATACTGACAGTTCGTGTTTCATTAGGCTGAGGTAACTGAGTTCACTTTGTATTTTCCATCTCATCTCATCTTTTCCTTTCTCATTACTGCCTCTTCTAGATCCTGCGTGCTTTAGCTATGAAGGTCCTTGGCTCTGCACTCTGATGTCTTAATTTGTACGGATGTATGTATATTCATCTCAATTGTATCTATATTTGGAACGTTCTATGAGGGTTCAATTGCAGTTTATCCACAATCAATATGATGTCTGCGTAGAACCGAGTATGTGTAGTACATTTTGTGCAGTAATTTAAATAATAAAAAGCAATGCGAATAAACATTATTGTAAGTGCATTTGTACGCAAGAACGAGTTGTCATTTCCCCCCAAGTACCTTTTTCCGAAACTGAGAAACAGGCTAAAGTACATGTTTAGCAAAACTTCGTGGGCTTTGTGAGCTTGATAATATCCAGTGGCAAAAACATCGACATCATCATCATCAATGCCACATTTCTCCGATCTGGGCGTCATCCATGGTTAAAATTGGTTGCAATGCGCGCAGAGCTTCATAATCTTCCGTAATGCTACCGGCCCCATTCGCCATCGCCAGACTCAAAGCAGCGAGAGCCTTCTCCGAGCGCGAAGCAGAGACGTATGCTGATGCTGATGATGATGATGAAATACCGCCCGTCGGATGGAGATTGGCAGAAGGGGCTGAAGGAAGCTGGAAAGAAATGCTAGAAGTAGAGGAACTAGAAGATGCTGAGTTCAACGATGAGGGAGTCACTTCCAGCTGCGTATAAGGAGGAGATGCAATCTGAGCCATATCAGACGAGAAGACATATGGTGAGTTCGACGAAGATTCGAAAATGTGGTAGGAGGAAGAGGAAGAGGAAGGAGAACGCTCCGGCCTCTGTATAGGGTCTCTGGGATCCTCGTCCATATCATTCAGCGACGATTGTCTCGGTGATCTGCTCATTGAAGGAGAAGAAATTTCTTGAGAAAGAAACGCATCTGATAAATTTCCTGAGAATATTTGAACGTCATCCTCCTCCTCTGAATCCGGATCGCGACGCAAGGTTTGTGACCTTCTCGCAAGAAGTGTAGATCGCTTTCTCCCCCGTTTCTGAGCGTCTTTCACTTTGGAAAATGCACCTGATCTGGCGCGAGAGTGCTCATAATCTCGCATGCGGCGTACGAAACCTTCACCGTTTTCAGCGACACTTCGCCTGAGTTCCCAGAAGGCATTCGACCTGATCCGAGCCAAGTCTGAGTAGGAAGAAGAAGAGGAAGAAGTGGATTGTGCGTGAATGCTGGGGTCCAAGACGGATGAGGTGGTGGTGCTATACATGGAGTGACGTTGTCGTGAATCTTTACGGGGAAAAATGTCGAAATCTGCTGAGGATGAAGGTAATAATGGAAGTTTCGGCGACAGTCCGACGACATTTCTTGCAAGGTTTGAAATCCCTTCTTCATCAGAACTCGTCCCAGAAGGCTAAGATAGTGGATCTAGTAAGATGAAGTTGGGATCAGACTCTGGAAAAGTAAGACTCACAGAGCCATCCCTTCTCCGCCTCTTTGATTGCCATGATTCTATATCCCTTTTGAAGGTTGTGATGTCTGGAGTACCGAAACTCGTGAGATACGCCCTTTTGGTCGCCCCACCCCATGAAGAATCCCGATTGATTGTTGGTGTAGTCAAAGGGTCGTAAGCAGATTGAGAGCGGCGTCTGTGGTTAAGAGGTCGCATAGACGACATGAAAATGGTAAGAGTCTACGAGGAGCGTGCGTGCGTATTCTGTCCTTCAAAGTATGGGTATGGGAAGGAATCAAGAAACACAAAAAAGGACAAGCTAGAGGAGCTGAAGAAGTATGTAGATTACCTAAACTGTATATCTAGTAGTAATGATCTATCTCTACTCCAATTGGTCAATGCGGATAAAGTCATTGTTATTTCTTTTACCCCATTGTTCCTCGATCTGGCAGCGCAAGAAATTAAAAATCAATACGATATACATATAACTTTTTGTATGTACACCTCCACTTTTCCATTTCTGAACAAGATCGCAGTGGTTCACTAGCACTGCTTACGCTTGGCAGGTTTAATTTTGTTATGTCACTTTTGCATTACTAGTATCATGGTCATTTCTTGTCACCAAAAATCGAGTTTACTTATGTAGTGTCTTGGACCTTGGTCCGGAGGGGTATCCACGAGGCTGCAATATGCAGATCGAATATTGTTAACGTACAGGACCAGGTTATACACTGTTAAGGTGTCACATTTCCGGTGCTATTAAGCTTCTTCGGTGGATTTGTGTAGTTATCCTTTGGTCCACAAGGTGATCTGAGTTTGACGGTAAGAATTGTGGAGGCAGCTTGAGTATTCTGAGGATAGGCTTACACTGTCATTCGAACATATGAGATACCAGCAATAGTGTGTAATTAGGGTATCGACCATGATAAATCAATCGCGATTGAAATGTAGGCATGTCTTCCTTCATCCGAGCTGTGTCGGAATCAAGTTTGGAGCGAAGCTAAGTTGACCATTCAGGTACAGGTCGCACGGAAAACGAAGACGAAATATGACTCACTGTGTCGAGTAAAACGGGCCCAATTGAGATCAGTTGACGTTTCAGCAGTTGAAAGTAATCGTTTTCTGATTCTTCCATCTCCCCTTGCAGTATCTTCTTGAGTTCGACACAGAAGCTCAAGGTCCAGGGTGAAGATAATATGAAGTGTTCTGAGCAATGAAGAATCAAAACCGTGTAAGTTATCTGAACCAGTCCCGAGTACCTGTTGAAACATCCGAATCTAAAAGGCGTAGCAGTGCACCACATACACCCAAAGATACAATAAGCGCGACAGCCTGTTCATCTCCTAAGAATTGGCGACGAAAAATAAGAGTCATCGTATCTCGTAAGTGATTCCAGGCTTCCGCACAGGTCAAAGAGTCCGGGAGACGCGCTGCGGCCATGACATGATGAGCAAAACTAGCTAAAGGTACGCTGGTCAGAAGACAGGTCAATAGATAGATAGAAAGTTCAAACCAACATGTTACAACCAGGTTCGAGCATCCGGCGTTTAGAGCAAATCTCCAGACATCCTCTTGCTTCGGACTCTTGATGGGTGTGCCAGCTGCATCTGTATCAAGAATACAGAAACCGGTGACTATCGCCTCGCGTAAGCGGTTGTAGGCTAGAGGCGAGGCGATCTGGTCTTTTAGAAGTCGATTCGTTAATGAAGCCAAGAGATTCAGGATTGGCTGTCGTTGTACGTGTTTTCGACCTTCGGCAGAGTGCCATATCCGCAATAGAACGTAAAGAACAAGTCTGACTTCGTCCGCTCGGGCATTGGATAGGTTTTGCTCGGATTCGGTAGATCGTATCAATCCTCTGAGGTAGAACGTGAAGTCGACTCAGTTCCCCGAGCGTGTTATGTGCAGAGCCGACGTACCGTCTCGACTGTAAAATTACTGAGCATAGCCTATTATAAACTCAGATCTGAAGATGGAACAATCGACTTACACTCATCAATCCGCTCCTTGAAATGAATTTCCTTATTTTCAGAAATATCGTTTATAGCTTGTGCAAACGCTTCTTCATTGATCATCGTCAATGATTCCAAGATGGTCGATTTCACTGTATGACGTTCAGTATCTGTTCATCGCTAAAAGCTAAGGTATAAGCATTTCAACCCACATTGTAGTCTACCATCATCCCCTGTCTCCAGATGCAACAGAACAAAGACACCTAATAAATATTTTGCTGTGACTTCTATCCCTGTCAGTCTGGACCCATGAACCAGCTCGTTACGGAGCAGATGGTCGATGGCACGGCATGCATTGAACAGGACGACGTAAAAAAACTCCTGTAAAGTCGCATTTTGTCCTGCTGCGAGAAGGGAGGTCGTACTACGATGAAGAACTTGCTAGAATGATGAAATTTGTATGAGACCAAGATTCGTCCGACCAGCTGTCCGCCTACTTGCCAGAAACGCATAATTAGCAGCCGAAGGATTTTTGTCGAGGAGAATATGCGGATTATGAATGTCTTGATATGGCGCCGAATCGACGTCAAGTCGTAAGTGATACAACCAGGTTGCCGTCTAGCGACTCGCGAGCGTCAGTAATAACAGTTTGTTGACTGGAGCCCTACATACTAATTGAGTGACACACTCTGTGTTTGCAACTCTGCAGTCATTCCACGTTTCCCAGCACCAGCACATGAAATCTCCCCAATGAAACAACAAGATTTGTGCTGGATCGAGTTGTTCACATGGTCTGATGGGTGAATCGTTCGAATTTTGAATGATACTTGGGTTCATTATAAGCTGTATCATGTACAGGATACTACTCAAGGTACGTGGACGAAATGGAGAAGCTGGTGGGTCTGAGCTCAGACTGTAGTCGGAGGCCTGAAATACGTAGACTTGCATAAAGTTGTTTTCCAAAATACCAAGTAAATACTTACAGCAAAGAGGGAAATGATCATGGCGTAAGTTAGACGCAGTTGGTCAGTGAGCGCCTGTGTTGAATAAAGGATCGAGGACTCATTGACCGGGATCGAGGGGATGTAATCGTTCAAGATTTTTAAAAGTTCGGCTGCTTGAGGACTACAAGAATTGTAAGGTTTCTCACGTCGAGAACAGGAGATACACTGTGTACGTATCGCAGTCGTCCCAGGGATCGTAGCTCTGGAGGCGAGGGACAACAATGTAGACAGCAAATGATAACTGTATAGCAAGTCGCTTGGCAGCCGGAGAGGTATTGGGAGAGCTGATCGCGAAAAGCACCATCGACCACTTTTCTATACAAGGATTGAGGGGTATGTAAGCTGGCCATGAAGCTCTAACCAAACCTGGAAGTTGGGCGGCTGCTCTTAAACCATCGTCTTCCAGCTGGGTCCTCATCGCGTCGGAAATAAGCGGATGTATCGATGATCCACATGCCACAATTATCGTGACTTCCGCCAATTTGGCAATGAGCCCGTCCACCCAACAGACAATTGTAGAGGCGATAGCCCCTGGTGCCAAAGCCTTCACTGCCAAGTTGTGGAAAATTCTTCTTTGAGCGAACAATACTACTAGAAAAGAAGGTTTGGCTAACAAAAATTGTTAGCGATTCACACAAGAGATGCGGACGAAAAGAACTTACCTATGTATGCAAACAGGCCCAGGTTTTCCAGCGAGTCCTGGCGTTGTAACAGTATCCCATCAAGGTATTTCTTAATGGTATTGGAGGCTTCTAAAATATCTCGGTGGAGCTAGGCAGTAATGAATCATTTTGGTCCTGAAGGGGCCAGAATCAAGCTTACATCTTGTACGTTCTGTAGAAACACTAAGAAAAGCAAGTTTTGGTTTCAGTAGCTGTAATCCGACTTACAGCCACGATGTCTACAAGCTGGGCATTTTCCAACGTTCGTATCGCTGTTGTGACCGCTTCACAAAGATTGTATGTGGATGGATGAGGCGTGCTAGAGCTAGGAGCCGAGGACGATGTATTTAGCCATGCAACCATAGAACTCTCAATGTCAGAATCGTCAGTTTCACTATCGTCGCCGAGCATGATGAATACGCGTAGTGAAGGTAAGAGTCCAAGAGATGAACAGTCCAGTATCCAATGATCTGATTGACAGGTGAAAAGCTGGAAGAGAAGTTCGTAATTCGCCGTATTCGGCCCAAGTTTAAGATCTCTACGCTTTTTGTGCAGCTGTAAGGAATGTAGTTACATCTGTACTACATTGCAACTCCTCGCTTTTATAGGAAAAGAATTGATCCAGAGAATGCCCAGCTTCTTCCGTCTGAAAGATAGATGGAATTAAAAAGAAGAAGGATATATTGAACAAGGGCAACACACTGTCATTCCACAAAATTGGAGATCCTGCCAAGATTCGTCCTGCTCAGCGCGGATTATCGCAAGCATCTCTTTTCTAGCATTAGATAGCTGGGAAAGATTACCAGCTTTATCATCTGTTCGTCGGGCAGAAACTTGAACTTCCTTCGCGTCACCAGCAGTTGTCTTTTTCTCCTTCTTCTTGGCTGCTGTTACAGGGACAGGTTCATCTGGATCTGGTGGAGGTCCATCATCAGAGTCAGAATCAGAGTCATCGCCTCCTCGTCGTTTGCTTTTGCGAGATAAAATGTCAAGATAAGTAAGCGTGGGTCGGAACTGATGCGTTGCATTGATAGGATGCAGGTGAAGTTCATCTTGGCGGGTCAGTGAATCTTTGAAGCAAGGCGCGTAATGAGAGGCGTGCTTACTTTCATGAACAATCCCCAGCATTTGAGTACCTCGATGCGGAATCTCTTCACTCCTTAAGCGTATTTCTGCCAACCGTGGCTCCTCTCCTTCTCTTCCTTTACCCCCCTTTCGCTCCTGATTCTTTTCACGATCATCGTCCAGTTGACCTTTCCCAAATTCATGGCCTCGTTCGCCGTTGTATACTTCGGTACGAGTGTCGGCAGGTACGTGGATTTCCAGCACGCGAGATTGAGGTTTTATTCGCGCAGTGATCCGCTTCCCACTAGCTTCGGCGGAAGGAGGCGCTTGGAGAGGACGAGAAAGCAGTGGAAACTGGTGAATTTGCAGGGATAATCTATTGGATAGTCGTATCGGTATTCTATTAATGATCTCGTCCTGCTCATTCATGATTCCAGAAATAGCGAAATTGGCGCTTTACTGTTTTGAACGAAGTTTGACGTTGAATGTTCAAGAGAATCCCTTTTCAATTCTTTCTCTACGGTCCGAATTTGGGCGCACCTTCGTAAAACGATTATGAGAATTCTGAGTAAATACGATTTTCGTGTGCACGTGATTTATGCAATTTGTCATTTGCTCTAATTTGAATGAATGGTTTTCCCCTCATCCGCTGTCTAACAGAAGAAAGTGTTGAAACAGCAGTAACAGTAACACTAGGTGATGTGTTCATTGAGTGTTGGTAGTAAAGATATGATATGTAGACAGCAAAGTGAAGATATGGAAAACTCTCATTCAAGAGGCTTATTGCATCAGGAAAACCTGTATTTTTGGCTAAGGGTCCAGAAGCAGCTGTCTATATACCATGTGATGACAAGAATGGAGTCTCAAATCCTCACTACCAACTTTGCAGTAGACCTATCTCATCAAATAGATATTCAATGCAAATGGGTAATAGCCTTGCGAAGCATCAAGTACAACATCCACTTCAAGCCCCTGTACCCAGACTGTCATGCACTGGCACTAAACCACGATGCCGTAACTCCCTTCTTCTTCCCAAGTAACGTCCTCAAACCTCCTTCCCCTCTTGGGAACCTCTTGACGCCCACCTTAAGACCTCCTCAAACCGCCACCCGAAACTCAATACCTCCACAGCCACCTACCGTCTGACAGACCCAGGAGCTTGTCCACGCCTCCATCAGTCCATCCTCATGTATTCTAGATCATCCCCATTAAGTGCCCACTTCACACAATGCTCCCCTGATCCTTTCATCTTGTCTATATAAGTACCCTTATATCCTAAAGATCGCCAGCTTGGTATATTTTGAACACACACCCTTTTGCATAGGTCCAGTCCCTGTCCCTTTGTACCTGCTAACTATACGGATTTCCCTTACTCTCTATTTCCTTATCTCAATCTCTCTACTCTTATTTCTTGTCTCTACGATCGTCTACATGATCCAGTACACACTTTTACTTCATGTCTAAGCAGTCTGAGTGAGTCTCCAAGCTCCCTCAACCAATACTAAAGCTCCCCAACGTCTATCATTTTGGTGAGCCAACCTCCCCGAACCACCTCAAGCTTCCCAGGTGCTCCACGAGCTCTGGAATCTTGAACTAGGTAACATCAAACTATGTGCCGCTTCTCTGTTACCACCTCCACCCCTTGAGGACATCAGCCATTACCCCCCACTTCCCGGGACCTCCCTCCCGGGCCCACAATCTATCGGGATCTCTCATATTTGAAGCCCACATCAACTACGATCTATAACAATCTTACGTTGATGCTTCTAGCTACTACAACTCATACTATGCTACACTCCGATATTCTCTAGCTCCCAGTTACCTTCAATCCACCAATCAACATCCTAGGGACCTCCCAGGATCTCCTAGAAACCCCTTCAAGGGTCACTTCTCTCAATCTGAACTATCACTAGGTCATTCCCGTCCTTGGTCGCAGTTACCGAAGCTTCCTCTGAGCTCCAGCTTGCTCCTAGCATGCTACAACATAAATCCTTTATACCAAACCTACCCTTAAGACCAATTCCGGCCCAGGTCTTACACAGACAACGGTGAATTTGGGTGCATGTGGTGCAAAGGTGAGGATGATCACCCAGGGCACACATGCCCCTACCCCAACTATGGCACTGAAAAGTGGCTTGGATCAATAACACACCTAAATTTGGGCTAGACGTCTATGCAGTGAATCATGCTGATATGCTGACTCTGGGCTATGCATAAAATGCTAATGCAAGCTCTAACACTCACAAACACCAACACAAAACCATCATCAAACACTAAGTTCAAGGGGGTTTATCATTGAAAATGCCAGATAACACTGCAACTCTACAAATATCTACACCATGTGGGTATAATGTATAGGTTGAATAGTTTCTTTTCTCAAGATTCTATCAAACTTGGGCATGCTAAATCTTCCTTCTTTGACTTTATCTGAACTGAATAAAACCTCTGATCTGTGTTATACACTACAAGTACAATCCACAGAAAGAGTGTGCACTACTCACAACACTCTGACTGCTATTAAATCTAAAGCATAATAGTAATCTGTGACTTTGAACTTTCTTTCTTTCTGTTTTTCTTAAACTCTAACTTGAAGTGGAAGTTAACCCTATATCATCTGTGTTTAAAGTGCACTTGTCACTATAGCCAGAAGCTACTAACCAACCAACCAAATCCTCTCAGAAGTGAGGGGGGAGAAAGTGCTTGCTTTCAATTTGTGATCAGCACCCTCCTTATATACTGTCAGAACAACCCTCAACAACTGATATCAATCAATGTAGCATATGCTGATTTTGATGGAAACCATGCTGCATCTTGGAGTAGCATATGCTACCTTTAATTGGAATCATGCTGTATCTCGAGGGTTTCCGGATGAGGGACATATGCTAAATTAATTCTGATATTTTTAGAATTAACTCCAGAGGTACAGAGTATCATTATCTTTCAATCTAATCATTCAGCTTGTTAAAATCATGGGAAGAGGTCTTAATACATGTGGTATATATAGTCCCAACCACCTATGACAATTATCCTGTCATAACAGCCTTTTGGCTCAGTTGGATTTTGTGTTAGTGGTTGGGCATGAATTTAACACAGCTTCATTGTAATGCCATACAAAAGATAAAGCTCAGAACACTTTAATCCTGCAGAAACTGTTATATTCCAAGTCAAACACAAGTGTTAGTATTAGAGCTTTATTACTTGGAAATACAATTGTATTATGCTATAAAGACCCACTTAAGTGTCATTCACATGCAATCACTGTGTAGTTCTGTGTGTTTTCTCTGAATACAATGTACTGTCCAGTTTCAGCATAACTGATAGTGCTTTTGTTGAGATCATGTATACCAGGAAGCCGTGCCAAGGGCCGATTGGTAACTAAGGGTGGAAGCTGTGGTGGGACAGTGGTAAAGTTATTAACAACACCGCCGTTATGCCACTAGTTCCCGGAGAGTAGGATCAGAGATGAGGAGATGAGAAGCAACCAAGCCAAGTACAGCGGGAACACCAACGATGAGGAGCAAACCAAAGAACTTTGAAATTCTAAGGTAGAGACAGAGATGCTCAAGGTATAAGTCTTAAAACTTTAGAAGACAGAGAGAGTATTCAAAGGTGATATAAGTTATCTAAGTCGATCTAAGTCAATAATTAAACTGAGGAACTAAAGTCCAGTACAGGAGTATTTATATTAACTACTTGGCGGCTCAGAGCGAAGCACCAGACTAACTAATAGAGGCTGTATGTTTAGTACCATCAGGGTAGGGAATAAGACAATAAAACTAGACTAAGGCAAAAGGGAATGTGTAGCAAGAAAGAACAATAAGATAAAGATTACAATAAGTTCCAGATCTTCGAAAAGCCGACACCGGCGGAGGGCGCCGAGCATGGTCTTGACAGCTTTACAGTTGAAAATGCATATTTACTGCATTATAGACTCAAATAAAAATGGGTCATATCAACATATAGATTTATATCAAGAGGACTGTAATTGAGGCCCAGATTGACAGTAAAAGTCATTACAGAATCAGTCTAATAGTCAAAGGGACCCTATACCCATACTACCACAAGTTGGTTAGTTTACCCATTGTTACGATTGCTTTTTTTTTTATCTTATCTTGTCTTATCTTGTCTTATCTTTTATCTTCCTTATCTCATACCTTGTCTTATCTTGTCTTACATCATCACCTGATCTATTATTCATGCTTACTGATACAAGATGCACTTTTAATTACTTATATTAAATACAACAGTCCTGCAACATATATACAGCATGGTGATTGAGCTTTCATTATTTATACATTGCTTTACTTAGGTTTATCTGTTTCACACATGTTTTATTTGTGTTTACTGTTGACCCAGAGCATTGGACATTACTAAGGTGGAGGGTTACTTATTCATATATAAGCTGTAGTTACTTGCTGTATTTCCTTAGCTTTGATCTCATCTATTTTACCTGGTTTAGCCCAGAACTTAGCCTAATTCCTTTATCTAAAGTGTGACACCTGTTACTAGGACCAGTTGCTGACACCCATTCCCAAGACTAGATTTGGATAAAAGTCTACCTGTTTGTCAAGCAGGATTATATCAGACCCAAACTACATCCAAAGAATGACCATTCATGTATGACATACCAAGGGTATTGTTATTGGACCTTACACTGGCAGGAGTTTGGAAGAACTTACTCAAGTAACCATGAGCCGAGGACTGAATCAAAATGATTTTCTAGAACTCAAGAATTGTCAAATAAAACTTCTAGAATGAGATCATGGATTAATCTAAAAGACTGTGATTTAGTTTAATAGACCAATCAGGTTGCATGGCTGAGGAAAATGATTAGAAAAATGATCAAAAAACTACAAGGCTCCAAAAGCATATCAAATGTGTATCAAAGAGTTGGGATGTAGAAAACATTGAAGAATACAATTAAAATAAATACCATGAACAACTCATTTAATAAAGTATAGATACAATAAGTATCTATCAAAAGCAAAAAGTGATCAGATTAATAGGATTAAAACTGAGGAGAGCAAATTTGCCTCTATATGAGATGACAAATGATCAAAGGAAGTGTTGAGCATCCATGACTGATGAACACTATTCAAGTCATTTTGTGAGGCCCTGGCACAGAAGGCCTGCTCTGGTTTTACCCAGACTGGGCCTAAGCAAATGTGGTAGCTGCCTAAGCTATATGAGGAGGTATGGGAAGTGCCAGTACTGGTGAGGGGAGCCTAACCAGAGGTAGTTGTGGAGCTTGGGTAGACCTAATGGAAGGTCCTGGAGGTGTAGAATGTAACATGTAACCACTGCCTTGATGTGGAAGGGAGGTGTAGCCGATACGAGTGGGGAGCTGTGGGGAGCTTAGGGAGCAATAAAGTGGAATTGGGAATCTAATGGGAGGTTCCAAAGGATGAAGGATGAATTGTAAAGCCTTGACGTAGATGGTGAGTCAAAGGAGAGGCATAGACAATATGAAGATTAACAGAAAGACACCAGAGATGGGAAACAGAGAGGAGAAATAGAGTTGAGGTGAGACAGAGATAAAGGAAACAGATAATGAGGAAATATATAACAGTTGAGATGTGTCAGGCCCTGTTAGTACTAGTAGACTGTACTAAGAGGGACCAAGCCAGGTAGGAAGAGTTTCCAGGTAAGATTTGACAATAACACACTGGGGAGTTCCGAGGGGAGTTCCCAGCCTATATACTGTACATGAGGCTGTCAGGTACATATGTCATGTGGCTACTGGAGTGACAGGTAATATGTATTGTGAAGATGGTAAGGATGATGCATAGAATATCAGAAACACATATAAGTGATGAACTGGAGATCTGGAAAGGAAAGAGAAAGGTTCAGAGAAGCAAGGCATGACACATTCTCTAAACAATTAAGATTAAACAAATATTAGCATACCAATCCAGGTTTGTATTATATACATGCAATTCACCCAATATGCTTTACAGACCAGCCAGACTTCAGAATAATAACCTTGTGACTTACATTTCATTTATTTATGATTCCAAGCTTTCATTGAGGTCTTGTGACTGTATTTGGGATGTATAAGCTAGAATACTTTGTATGTTATAGCCAAGCTTGAAATCAAGTATGCCATCTTATCCCAGTCTTTAATATCCTCTTTACCCTTTGCTTCCAAACTGTTCCAGACTCCTGGATCATAGGAACCCTATTTAGGCTGCTCATTCCAATATTGTACTTTTGCTATTACATTCCCGGGGACATCAACAGTGTGTAAAGGGTGTTGCTAATAGCTTCACTGACATCCCACTCCCAGTGTGTATTATAGGCCAATACTCAGCTCTGGACCTCCAAATTATCTCAGGCCATTTTCAGCCCATATCTGATCTCAAAACCTCTATAGTTGTTGACCTGTAGGCACAATCCTGTTAGTTTGGAGGTATACTAGAATCTTGGAACCAATATGAAATAAGAATAATTAGATTCAAATTGAATGTCCTATAACTGATTATAGTAGTTTCCTTGCAGCTCCAAATGTTTATTCTATTATATTAATTGTGTTGTACTGTTCTATATCCTGTACATATAAATAGTAATCAGATGTATCTGGGAATGGAAGTGATTTTGGAACAACGTTGCAGTGCTAATCCATAAAAAGGAAAGACACACTCCTGCCAGACTGAAACCTCTTCACTAGCAGCCATTCGGGCCCGGCACTTGTGAGTATAGGAACATCGTGTTCTGCTCCTTGTGACTGCAAGAAGTTATATGCAGCTGTTGGATATTCTTTGAACTTAGGATCAGTTGTTGGTCTTAAGAGCAAATCATGCTGTGTGATTGTGCCAACATATAGTTCCAGCCCTCTGTAGGGGTCTGTGTGTTTCAATTTTAATTTAATTTGATTCAAACTCCCAATTCCAATTCTTGATATACCCATATCAATACCATGAAGCATAAATTGTGTTAAATCTACCTTAATCAAAGGAATATATAGAATCCTTAAAACACTCAAACTAATCAGTTAAAGCTGTTCTTTAGCTCTCGAAAGATTTGTGGAACCTTTGACAATACTACCCCTTGCTATTAAATAAATAAATTTGATAGTAGTGAACTTGCATATTGTGTATTAGATTGGTTGGTTGGAGCAAAGAAATATGGTTTACAGATTAAAGGTATAGCCTTTTCAAGGAAAATCCTCCAAAGCAGGCCAATTTGGTACCATAAAGATGTTGATCCCAAAATATGCTCAATAAATCACACAGCAGTCAGTATATGTCTGAGAGTGAAGCATGGGATTGAAACAGTAGGTAACACACTAGACCTGGCAAACAAAAGTCAAGATCCAGGCTGTGAGCAGATTGCCTCATGCAAATGTCAACAATGCACTGAAATATGGGAGAAATATAACTGCAACCACCCTCATGGATGCATGAACCAAGCCCTAAAACTCCTAAACACTTTGCCTGAAAAATGGGACCCAAGATCAGAATTACCAAAAGACTACCAAAAACAGCCTGAACATACCCAAACAACTGAGGGAGATAAAAGACCACCCTTTGATACCAGGGTGACCACTGAAGGCTCTCTAGCAGACATCTTCTGCATCTTTACAAATAAAACACTTAAACCTACAAACACACTCCCAAAACTCAAAGCCCCACCCAATCTTCAGGGGCTACAACAAATTGTCATTGCAACTGATAGCTCATGTGAAAATAATAGGAGGAAAATGCAAAGGCTGGAGCAGGAATATTTATTTCAGACAATCACCCAGACAATAGGTCAGCCAAGTTACCCAAATACATAGCCCAGTCAAATCAAACTGGAGAAATTGTAGCTGCAAAGATTGCTGCAGAAATGATTAACCCAAACATGAACCTCACTATTGAAACAGACTGACAAGACTGTGCCTACAGGTCAACAACTAAAGAGGCTCTGAGGTTGGATATGGGCCAGAAAATGGCCTGGGATAATTCCGAGGTCCGAAGCTGAGTATTGGCCTGTAGTACACACTAAAAGTGGAACGTCAGTGAAGCTATTAGCAATACCCTTCACACACTGTTGATGTCCCCAGGAATGTAATGGCAAGAGTACAATATTGGAATGAGCAGCCTAACTGGGGTTCCTGTGATCTGGGAGTCCGGAACAGCTCAGAAGCAAAGGTAAAGGAGATATTAAAGAGTGGGATAAGGTGGTACACTTGATTTCAAGCTTGACTACAACGCACAAAGTATTCTAGCTTATATACATTCCAAATACAGTCACAAGACCTTGATGAAAGCTTGGAATAATAAATAAATGAAATGTAAGTCACAAGGTTATTATTCCGAAGTCCAGTGACATGCCTAAATTTTGGCTAGACGTCTATACAGTGAATTGTGACACTTTCACATGTAGATTTGTATCAAGAGGACTGTAATTGAGACCCAGATTGACAGTCAAAGTCAATACTGAATCAGTCTAA
>MU795061.1:0-69826 GCA_027886305.1 Lentinula aff. lateritia
ATACTCTCAGCAATGGAGAACTAACTTCGTTAAGCTCTCAATGATGTCACAAAAGTTTTGCAAAGCAGATTCTATTCATAAGACCTATGTACCGTGTGATGTACAACTATCAGTCTATCTTTGATTCCTGTACATCTGCCGACTGCCACAGCGGCAGCGCCGCTGTGGAGATCAATCACCTTGAGGTGACCTTCAAAAAATTGGCCTTAAGGCACCTTAAGGTGCCCGGGTCCGCACCTCACGCCCCGCTTGACCTCCCCTTCCGGCAACACTATATGAAGGTCTGACTGTGTAATGTGGCTGTTTTTTTTTCACCGCAGGAACCGCCGGACTCAAGCGAATGTGATGTGATGTGACGGCTTGCGACAGGTGAATAACCACCAGCCCCTTACCTCCAACAACCATCTCTCGGCCTAATACCCATCCTCGCCATTCTCACAAACGCTCACACCAGGACATCATCCGGCAACAACTCCACGATGCTGCTTCTGGGAGCCATTTCGACACGTGACTGCGTACGATCTTATCGTCTGTTGCGACGAAAAGAATGCATTTCTCAAGAGGTGAGTGAGATTCAGATCGGGTACACGATTCCCACGACCCCCTCCCCCCGGCCTCATAAGATGTCGTGCAGCTCGGTTAGGGCCTTTCGCGTGGCAACATAAGTACCCCCGATCTGAATCTCCCTCGCCTCTTGGCATTTCTGATGATTCCAAATTGTTGAAACAGTCGTAACGGTCACACTGTCACATTGTCTTACCTCTACTCGAAATTGTAACAGACAGCTCGGCGATGTATGCGGTGTTGCTTGCCTTTTATCCTGTCAACTTGCTTTGTCTCTTCCAGGAAGGACTCTCCCTTGGACAAAATTCCGGAAAACAATCTTATGATCTCGGATCCAGAGCACATTATTCAAGCCTTCCTACGCCTTCTTGTCAAGCTTGATACAACACTCTATGTAGATATCTCGTTCGAACGGTGAATTCAACAGTAGGAAACGACCTTCAAATCGATGCTGGATAACGTCTGCAAGTTACGAATCGTCTTCAAGCCAAATTCAATAAACATCCTGACAAATTTGGAGAATCGAGAGGCTACAATCTAGGATGCGGTCTAGATAATGTAATCGAGGTCAAGCTCTGAGTTTCCTGTCTCATTCTTTGCCTCGTATACTCTCTTTTCGGTCTTAGATTTCAATGGAACGTCCATCCCTTCACCGCGTCATCCGGAATCCCTCATGATGTCTTTCCACTCGATCGGTCGCAGATGATTATCCAGGTGCGTCAATGGATTCGTGTACATCAAGGTGCATCAATAGATTTTTGACACCAAGGTGCGTCAATGGACTCGTGTGTACATCGATGAATTTACTGAGATTTGTTCTACATAAGCAAAACGTCGCCGAGCGGTTTCCGGGATCACATTAGTAGTCCATGTCGACCTGTTTATAGCAGTCTTGTTGTATGCCACATAGATGCGAAGGGAAGATTTGAACGCGTGTCACGAGTCAAACTGTACGAAATGAATGAAGCCACGTACCCGAAATGCAACAAAAACCTGATATGCAATTCTCCCTGTATTCCTTGAGCTTGGAAACTGTGTGAGGGTGTGCTTGTTTTCTTGTCAGATGATGAGCGTTGACAGATGGACCCACAATCATCCATATCATAATACAATTCGTGTATCAACTTGTGGTAGGGTGTTGTTCTTCCTTCGGAATGCTTTTGTTCTTTCCTACATACTGAGATAAGGGAAAACAATAGTATCCTCATTCGTAACTCAGGTGAGTCCTCGGCCATCTGATGAAGAGATTGACGGATGGAGGGTTCACAGGCTACTAGTGCAACCTTTGTTCAATGTGTCCATTTCTTTATCGTGTCGCCGATAGGACAGGTTACTTGACGACGGACCATTGTTTTGATCTATCCTCGTTTATCAAGTACTTAAAGGAACTACCACACACAGCGAAGCAAGCGGTCCTTCATTCCTCAATCTTTTCCTTCATCTCCTCCAATTCACCCCTTCATTCTTTGACTTCCTATCTTCATGCAATCTTTTGAAAACAAGCGCAGCGGGAATGCGTTTGACAGTACTCCTCTATCTCATCGAACTGTTGGTACGTTACGTATGTCAGTCACCCACATGAAAATTGTGCTGAGCAAGCATCAGATCAATCCGGTTCAAATCTTCCTGGTGGAGGTACGAATGTTTTTTTCTTCGAGTTTCCTCATTGAAGGACTGGCATGATTATTAGATTGGTTTGTCGAACCCCAAAACCTAGGTTATAACAATATGGCTCTCAAAGAAATGGGTGTGTAGTGTAATGCTCATCTTCAATCTGGCTGAAAATGCTATCAGAATCGCACTGCCTAGATGAGGTCACCAGGCTCACGTCTGAACTTAAACCCCAGATGGAGAAGTTTATTAGAGATGAAATATCTTTAGGCATCTGGGAACCGTCATCCGACTCGCCTCGTCTGAAAATTCCGGAGAACCACAAGAAGTTCATCCATGATCTCAAAATCCCCCGAGCTCGTGGTCCCCATCAGCACCTACCCGATATGTTGCTATATGACCTGGGTCGTTTCCAACAAGACGAGATGCTGAAAGAACGAATAGAAGGTCTGTTCACGGACCAACCCACTCACAAGTGAGTTTCACTAGTTTCAATGTCTTTTGTCCTCTGTACTCAAACTTAGAAAATGTATCCTGTAGGATTTTTGTGAACACCTCCGGCGCTGGAAAGACCAGGCTAGTTCTGGAACATTTATGCTCCAGTTGGGGCCTTTATTTCTCTTGTCATGATGACTCTCATGTCGGGTCTAAAGACGTGCCCTCTGCTATGTTAAATGTTAGACAGGGTTTGTGCAACACTAGCCTTCCTCATGCACCGGATCTTCTTGTCACACCCGCTGACATCTCTGAATACCGCCAAGCCAGAGGCTCAGAATCTATGGAAGTCACGGATCAGGACGTTCTCAAGGACAGGATCTCGCGTTTCCGGAAAGAAGTTTCTAAGAGTGAACAGTTTCGTTTAGCGCTCGAAAAAAACCAACATTTTGCGGGTTCAGAGCTTCTTGTACCGTTTCTAGCTCGACTACTCGTCTTCCAACAATACATTGCATCTATCCAAAGTATTAAAGGAGATTTGAGCCAAATGCAACACAAGCGTAGATGGCTACACCTGCAACTTCATCCTCATTTGCTTAGTAGCAGTGGACGGGACGATTTGTTCAATGAACTCGCTGGCGATTTGAACAACTGGTTCGAAAGACAAAATCTCGAAATCAATCAAAAAATCAAAATCATCACCAGTCTCTCTCGGTCAACGGCTGCGTGGGTCATGCGGGCTCTAGGCCTGTATAATGGACGTATCCCACTTTATATCGTGATCGATGAATGCCAGTTCGCAGTGACGGACATGGAAGATCTCTTCCGCTCGGCCGACTGGACGGCAAAGCGGGGCATCCTGCGTGAAATGGCAAGATGGTGGGACCTGATACTCAATCGTACAGTAGTTGGGACCCCAATCGGTGCTCTCATCTTCACTGGGACAGGACTGTCCAGAGAACTTATATCTGACGTACTTTCCTCTGTCGTTATGAAGCCTGAACATTGCACTAGCGTCTATAACACCGGCGCATTCGATGATCCCGAAGCTCAGGGTACATACATGGAAAAGTTCTTCCCTCCTAATGTATGGCAAGCTTCAGAGCGTCTTCGAACTAGAATTTACTATTGGCTGCGAGGCAGGCAAGTCATGATTACAATCAAGATATCATCTTCTGTTGAGTTAGATGCCCATTCTTAGATACAGATTTACTGCGGAATATCTATCTCTTGCGCTGCAGTGTGGATATCAGGACTTGCATCAGCTTCTGGACCAGTACATTCACAGCGTGGCTCGCTTCCGTCCCGCAGATTTTGAGGATCCCGAGAAAAATTTCTTTGGGATCGTCACTCTGCCTTCACCAGCTTTTGGATTTGAGAGACTGGACGACCGAATGCGCGAAAAAGTCAAGACTATCGCGCACGAATACCTCTTCACTTCAAAATTAGAAACGTGGTTAGGACAAGATGAAAGGGCGTACATTGAACTCGGCCTTGCGAGAATCAGCGGCTACAATGGACACATTCAAGTCAAAATTGATGAACCTCTTGTTCTGTTGTCATGCTCGATGTGGTTCAATGAGCAAAGACCTCATACAGTATACAAAACTCTGGCCAATCGCATTCAAATCCACGATCCTACCACTGGGCGTAATGGATTTGAAGAATTCATTGCATACTATCTTCTGAAAGTTTTTGAGAACTCAAGGAAGTTGAATGATGTCTTTGACTTCGGAGGTGCGGATGACAATGGCTTGCAGAATAGGGAAGCACAATTAGTGACACTCCACCTGGATAGAAATCAGAAACTTGTGGAGGGTAAAGTCAGCTTGATGAGGGGTGCCTCGAGCCTCTTTGGACCAATTGGGCTTGCTATTGGGCCGGACGACCACTCCACTTTATACGAATGGCTCAACTTGAGGAAGCAGGCTACATTCTGTTTTCCAATGAATTACATGGGGCCGGACATTATGTGCTTCCTGAAGCTGAAAGGCAAAAATCGGGGCAAGTTTACATACGTATGCCTCGCAATACAGTGCAAATTCTACCGAGCCGAATCACTTAAGCCGTGTACCCTCAGAGAGGCTATTTCCACGACGACTCCAGGACTGTTCTTTGCGGTGAGTCTATGGCATCATTTTTGTGATGTTGGCTGATGAATGGCAATCTCAAAGAAAGATCCCAGTTCAAGTCGAGGGACTCAACGAAAGAACGTCCTGGATGCTCTCCGGAACCTAAAAGACAAGGATCCACTTGCAGGTAAATTTGGCATTATACGCATCGTATGTGGCTTTCCGGTCAACATTGATTTGGGCAAGGCGTTCTCAAATGCGGCCCCTACGACGAGCGGAAAGAAACGACAACGAGTCTCAACGCAGGATCCGGATCGGGACAATGATCATCCTTTGGGGAAATTATGGACAAGCCTGTTGATTTCAACTACGGAGAACGAGCATCCCACCACGGAAAAGTTCATTGGGATGAAGATTCTTGATATCCTGCGCGAAATCCAGCTCGTCTTCGTTCATAGATGTTGACGAAATCCATACAAAAGTCCAGAAAGATCGCGTATCGGCAAGTTGTAGACAGAATACCAGGATGAGCCGGTTGCTCGAGGAAGATAGCAAGACACAAAACGGCTCATCACGCTCGTGCTTAAACCAAGACAGTGTTTCTTCTGGGGTACCTGCCATTAGAACTAGTTTGCCATAAGCGTCTTCCCTCCAGGGACACACATCCACTGCTTGTAGTCGATGGCCAATCCTTGTAAAGGTGACAAGTTTTAGTTGCGGCAAGGATGCAGGTAGTCCGATAATTGTAAATGCACTTGAAGGTTCGCAGTAATGATCTAGGATGGAGGAAAAAGACAACGCCAGAAACAGAGCAAAATGAGTCGGAGTCGGCCGGATGTCTTGAATATCGTCGCGTCTATTGTTGCGAAATATCTGGATGAATTTTGCGAAAGAAAAGTACGAATTCTGCTTGAGCCAACCTGCACCATAAGTCACTGTCAAAGGCTCGTCCAAGGAGATTTGGGAGCAATCAGGGTCAGTGAAGTATCCGTAATCTTCGGTGACCAGAGTTCTGTCTTTTGTGGAGCAATCGACAGATCCTGCAGAATTAGTCAAAAGAGTAACGACTGCACGATGCATTTCGACCATGCTAAGAGACCCTGGAGAAGAAAAACAAGAGGATTCTGCATTGAGCGAAGACAGTAAATGACGAATGGCATACGTTGAAGAAGCCCTGTGGGACCAAGTGGTGAATACCAATTATTATAGCGAGGTTCCTCCCCCCTTGAATATTCCTCATTATCATCGGGGACATATTCAGTGAAATTCCCGATGTAATTACCAAGTAACATATGAGGACTCTGATAATTGTTACGCAACAAGACAGCAAGGAAGGAAGCTGTATAACGATGTCTGACCATTTGAAAAAGAAAGTGTCATTACTTTGGAAGGGTAGGACGAATCGAATCCAGACGAACCTTCCACGCAGCCAATACCACATGCGGGCTATCAAAGCCTGTCCTGTGATTGAACTCGAAAATGAATCAGGCATGAATTGGGAGACATAACACCGATGTTCCTCTGGATCATTGAAAGACCCAGTATCTGAGCACCAGCGAAAATCATCCCACTCGCCAACCGTCGATTGGAAATGATCTTCAGGAATCATAGTGCCAGCAACAACAAATTTGATGTGTAACTTCGAACTCCTTATCTGCCGTCGCAGGCCACGTATGATCTCTTTCAGAATTGGATAACGGCCGTGCTGGTCCTCAAACGCTTCGTCGTGCTTTCGCGACGCTACATTGGCTTCATCTATCGCGATGTAAAAAGAATCACCTGCGGTAGACATTTCCGGTGAGTCCCAGAAACTCTGTATTTCGTCCCAGGAGTGCGTAATAGCTTCGTCTAGATCTTCGTCACTCAGCGAACCTTCGGTTATTTTGTATTTGAGCATACTAAATGGGTCGAAATAGGGTATGATATTCGTTGGGAAAATTTGTGATTCCAACCAGCGCCGCCGATGCTCAACACTAAATCCTTGAGCTGAGCAGGCCTCTAGATACATTTTGAAGATAATTAACCGAGCCAAGAGGACTTCGCTAACCGCGCGATACACTAAATGTATATTGGTCTTCAGGGACGAGGCGTAGTTGTCGCTGGAAGTAGATGATAAACGGGTGGTCCATGTAGCATTTTCGTTGATGTTGTCCAAAGCGAATGGGATATCAGCGGCTCCCAGATTAAAAGAATCGAGAGCACATGTCATATATAATCCCCAATGCAGACACAGTCCTTCGAAAAGAAGCTTGGTTTTTCCTGTACCCGAGGTGTTTACCAAGAACCTACGTGTAATGGGCGTGAGGAACAATAATCCTTGACAGAGAAGGAAGGCTATCGTACGTGTCTTTAGAAGAAGAGAAAACCCGATCCAATCTGTTTCTGAGTTTGTCGTTATGTTGAAAGCTGCCCAAGTCATGTAGAATAATCAAAGGTATTTCTTTCATCGGATAACCTAACGGAATACGGAGATTTTCGATGTAAGCTGTGGTCTCTGGATCTATATGAGCATCTTTACTCGAGCTCTTGGGTGGCATCCAAGAAGGTCCTTTCCATTCGCCTTTTGCTATCAGCGTTATTCTCCCGTCGGAAAAGATCTCTCGAAGCAATTCGTTCATTTCCTCGAGTTGAGGCTGAAATCGCCAAGCGTTTCGTCGCAAGTACGCTGATGATAGTGCATGAGAACCTATTCCTACAGACAGAAGAGAAGACACACCGCAAAGGTTATCGAGCGCGTCCGAGTTTTGTGATTTATGCGCCTCCTGTAGCTTCTCGTGAAGCTCGGGTTCTGTCAACAAGATTCTGGCGCAGAGTTCCAATGAGATATTTTTGCGCGCCTCCGGGGTGAGATATGCATGGAGGAATTTAGAGGCAAGGTCTGACTTCGTGATGTCTGGAAAATCTCTGAGGAGTTCCAGTTGATTGAGAGTAGCCATTGAGCGACGTAAATGACACTCGAATTAGCTGAATATTGTGAATGGGAGGCTTGGATTCGATTTCATCAACAGCCTGCCCAAAACTGCCGGGATCAGGCCGGTGTAACGGAACGTTACTCGTTACTTGTCCTAACTAGTATACCTCTTACTTAAACATGCTTCTATGTAGTACTTACAATAATTACCCTTTTTAGTTATCCTCTATTTCTACGCATATAAGGGGTTTCGATGTACGCAATACGATAGATTCTCCAGAATCGTAACTCCCCAGTTTATAACGGTTATATCGAGCCCCTCCACCAACCCGTGTGGCAATACTGTGACCTCATCACTCTACTGGTTACAGCCGGTTATATGTAGGTCCATTGTCCATTCCACCCACCAGGTCTTCCCAACTAAATCGAATTGACACCATTAATCATTGTCAAGTTTAATGGCTTCTCTATTTGAGCAGCAGCAAGTCCTAGAATGTTTTCCAAACATCGACGATTCAGAAGTCGCTTCCAAATTCCTCCATGCCTATCTTGCTCCTGGAGCACTGAAGATCTCATTTGAACTCTGCACTAGAATGTTGTTAACAGACCCTGCGCTTCACAAGATGGTGAAGGAGGCACATAGATTGCAGAATTTAGAGGCGCTTGACAAGATTTGCGGTTTGTGTCTTTTAACTCTTTCTCCGTAAGGTACTAAGGAATCCTTACACATTGCAGTATATATACGACGAAACGCTTGGAGATTTCAGCCTCACCTCGAGAAGATGAACGAACTACTTATCGAAATTTGTTCCAACGGGAAGATAACTCGGGTCGCAAATGGTGAATGGAGACGACCCTTTTGGACGCCGCCCAAGAGTTCGAACGATGACAGTCATGCAGATTCAAAAACCACTGCTTACATTGAAAACCTACATATCCCGCTAGGAAACCCCAATAAAGAAATACCTTTGATCATTCTCCATGAGCTGGGCAGTTTCCAATATAATGTCACACTCAGAAACAGATTAGACCGGATTTTTTCGCCTTCCAGCCACACGTACGAGAGAGCTTTTCTCAAGCTACCAAGTCACTTACCCTCATAATCTGCAGGTTTCTCGTAAACACATCGGGTACAGGAAAAACGAAGCTTCTTTTTGAAGGATTGTGCATCCACTGGGGATTATATATGACGTGTGGTATCGATTCCTTCAATCTGGGAGCAGCCGATTTTCCTTTCGCCGTGAGCAATTTAGATCGAAACTCTACTTGGACCGCCTACCTACCATCCACTTCTTCTGCCAATCACGTATCATTATTACAAACTAACATTCGTCTGGTCTATCGTGCGGTCAGCGAAGTCCTCCTGACTCGGTTGCTCATCTTCAGGATGTACCTAGAAGTATGTGCAAAGGAAGGATTTTGTCTCCAACAGCGACAGCGGTGGTTGGAATTACAAATTTTTCCAAAGAATACCATCGCTTCGTCCGACGCATTTGGGGTGCTAAAATACAAAATAACCAGAGCTAGTCTAAGTGACGATGATCTTGACAAAGCCATCAGCCACTCTTGGGACGAAATACAGAGTTTCTGGGACTCGCCGGAAATGTCGACTGTCGGTGACTTCCTTTACATCGCACTCGATGAAGCCAATGTAGCGTCGCGAAAATATGATGAGGCGTTCGAAGACCATCATGGCCGTTATCCAATCCTAAAAGAGTTAATACGTGGCCTGCGGCGGCAGTTAGGTCATTTACCTATCCGATTCGTTGTCGCTGGAACTATAATTCCTGAAAATCATTTTCAATCACTGGCAGGCGAGTGGGATGATTTTCGCTGGTGTTCAGATACTGGATCTTTCAATGATCCGGAGGACCACCGACGATATGTTTCCCAATTCATGCCTGTTTCATTTGCTAGTTCAGTCACAGGACAAGCCTTAATAGACCGTATGTGGTATTGGTTGCGTGGAAGGTGCGTTCATGTGATTGAATCGCAGTGACCCTGTCGCCTCATGAATTAAGTTAACTCGACTTTTCTTTTGGTCAGGCATCGTTACACGGCGTCGTTCCTTGCCGTTTTGCTTCATAGCAATTTCACCAGTCCTCATACGTTACTGGGTAATTATATCAGAAACTTCACTGAATATGCGCCTCATGATAATGAGGAGTATTCAAGAGGCGAAGAGGCTCGCTACAATAATTGGTATTCACCGCTTGGTTCCAAGGGTCTTCTTGAACGTATGTCGTTCGTCTCTTCTTTATCTCTTCGCCTTTAATCAATGCATGATCTTTTTCCTTCAGGGTCACTTAGCACGGCCGAAATGCATCGTGCAGTCATTGCTTTTGTGACTACTGCAAGAGGAATCATTGATTGCTCGACAAAAGACAGAATTTTAATCACTGAAGATTACGGATATTTTATGGACCCCGAATGTTCCCAAATCGCCTTGGACGAGCCTTTGACGGTGACCTATGGCGCAGGTTGGCTCAAAAAAAATTCATACTTTTCTATCAGAAAGTTCATCAGCTTTTTTTGCAACCATAAACGCGACGATATCAAAGAAATAACTCCGAGTCATTATGCCCTATATCTGGCGTTAACTTTTGTATCTATTCTGGACCATCTCTGCGATACTTCGGATGTTTTCACAGTTATCGGATTACCTCCTACATCATTACCTCAAGTGAAACTTGTCACTTTCACGAGGACGACTCGTCGACTAAAGGCAGTAGATGTGCACCCTTGGGTGGAAGAGACCTATGATAGATTAGTCCTCATGGCAAATTCTCAAGAGCAAACGCTCTCCTGGTTCAAGCACGAGCGTGACGAACCGTTTTGTGTTCTGCACCATACGTCGAGCATTGGACTGATATTAGTATTTTGTCTGCAACTTGCAGATGCGCGGTGTTTCTGGGTTTTCGTACGCATTTCGTCAATATATACGAACAAAGAGGACCCGAATATCATCCAAGATATCAAAGATCTGCATCCTAATGAAGTCTTTTGTGATCAGGTATGTTGATTTGTGGTGCATTCAGGACTCTCGTAACGGCTGATATTGGTCATTGACAGCCCGAAATCCTTTCGCTTCTCAGCGTGCTACCGAATCTTTGCCTTGACGTAGGACCCTTTGGGGTACTGCGCGTTTCGGGATCTTGCTGGCCCGAAAAAGTCATGAAAAACCGCATCCCTCAGGAGTTATATCCCGCTGGTCTGTTAAACATTGAAGGGCTAGATGAGGCAGACAAGAGGGTTTCTCATGACATGCTAATGCGCCGTCTTTCTCGAGTAATTGCGCAAAATATTAAGAATGAACCGCAAGTTGTGTCTCCAGGGGTGGTAGATGAGGACGATGCCCATCAGAAAGGTAAGAGGCAACGTGGCAGATCCTCGACGGTAGTCGACGATACCGGTGTAGCTACGGTTAGTGGTACCCGCAAGACCAAGAGCGTCAAGCTTGATAAGGGGGATGATGTTGCAGGACCTAGTACTTCTGGGAATCGAAGAACTAAGGGTCTCAAATCCACCAATGTCGACTCAGTTACAAGCGGTTCTGGTGCCAGAACTAGGAAGCATAGTAAAGGTATCGGTAAACCTATCCGATCCCGTCGCGGTCAAAGTAGGATTGGAGACATTGCTACAGGACGCGCTTCGACTGGATTGACTCGGCCAGACGATTCCAGTTCTTCCTCATTGCCCTCGAATTTTCCATACAATCTGCGCAAGCGATGAAACATTATATACATATGTATTTTAACCAACTCAAATTATGTGCTGAAATACCGATCATCGACGTGAATAGACCCTTTGTAAATACGATTCGCCTTTGCTGCCGCGGCTTGCATGAGAATATCTTTGATGATGGCGCTCTCTCCATATTGAAACCTCATCGTCAAAATTCGAAGTCCTCAGACTTTACCAGGGATTCTGTAACCTGGTATGCGCGAAAAAAGAATTGAATACAGTACATAGATTTTTGTGAAAGACCTCATACGACGGAATCCACAGCACAGACCGTATATGTAGCACGATCCCTGCCAACAAGAATGCAGTGTACCTGCAGACATCAAAACCTGGGCCTGAACATTTGAAATCGTCTAAAAGTGAGAATTATTTTTTGCGCTGTGAGTCAGCATGGGTGTTTGAAATTCCATCGCTAAAAATGCGCATACATACATGACAACCATCGAGAACCTGGCACGCTCTTCCTTCCACTCATCTTCGTCTCCGGCTGGACCGGCGATATTTACTACTTGCCACACAAAACTTCCCTCAGGTCTCCTTATGCGTTTCTTAACCACGCTACTTCCCTTAATCACCCTTGCCGTGCATGTTGCTGCGACTGATCCTGAACAAGGTTCAATTCCGCTCAGAATTGTCCATCCTGAAGACGCACATCTCCCTGGCCCTCCTCCAACTTACAGCGAGGCTACTGGACCTAATGCTATCATCCCTGCTGCACACTATAGCTCGGCACAGGACGGCGTGGAACAACCGCCATTGCCAGGTATATCTCCCCGTTGTCAGCAGGAGGCAATACGACATGCACTGGAGCTAGGCAGTCAAGAATTAGGACCAAATCATGGGGATATATCAAATTTGCGGGCAGTAATGGAACGAGTCACTTCTGTAGGGAATGCATTGAAGCGACATCCTCAAACAGCGATAGCGTGTTCTCTTGTCACAGTCGGAGGCGGATTAGCCATGGTGGCAATCTATCTGACAAAATGTGGTGAAAAGGGTGATTGGACTTGTAACCCTTTCACTACGAGCAAACGGGACGGTCTTGGCAGTAATCCGCAGTGCAAGCATTTGGATATAGAAGTTTGTCGTAATCCATTCCCGACGGTGAGTTATTGTTCGTGATTCAATTTGTCGTTTACACTCAAGATCTGTTTCTATTTTTTTTCACCCAAATCAGGACACACATTCTCCGCCAAAGGCTACAGGAGGACATGGAAAGAGAGATGCCGCGAGAATGTCCTATCGCCGCCGTCTTGAGTTGGTGTAGTCAGTCAAGGGAATGAGGACTTCAGGGCGGCTCACGGGGAATGAGGCGATGACTGTGGTAACGAAGAATTGCAGTGCAGAAGCGTGAGAGCTGAGCGTTGAGCGTTGAACATTGATGCATGCACCAAACTTTCTTGCTCGTAGTGTTAAGCTGTATCTGTGCTGGAATGTGAACTGCGAATGGGACGATGCTGAACGATGAACAAAACACCTCGGATTAATTGTCTGACCTACATACATCTTTCTGCATTTTGTGGTTCCTATATTTCCAGCTACTCAGGCTGACAACTATACAGTCCAAGAGGAAGGATGTTTTGACAAATAACAGACCTAGGTATACCACTCGGACAAGGAGAGACCAAAAGCTTTGGTCTTTCTGAGGAACTTCACCCCTGGTACATTCCATCCAAGTTGATGCTCAGACTTGGTTTGAACGTGGAAGAAGGCCTTTCATCCGGAGATAGTCATGATCACAGTCCAGGTCAAAGTTTGAGTCAAAGAAAGTGTACTCAATTATGATAGAACATAGGGATAGAGGGTAAAGGGATTCAGCTAATGGCTTGGTGAGAAACTCCCGACAAATGCAATGTCTGAATGGTCTGTACTATATGAAGTCTTGATCCCAGTATAGGGCAGCGTGGATACCTGGCGCCAGACTGTTCTAGGAGACATCGGGGTTTGGATGAGGTGGCAGGAATGGGATGGGAAGGGGAATTGATGCTTTGACTGGGTGTCGGTGGTACAACTAGTATCATACACGCTGAGTGCTGAGTACTGAGTTTTGAAGCCGGGATGAAACTCGAGGAACGTGGCGCGGGTGAGACGATCTTCAGCGGCAATGTATGTTTACGGGATGGTCGAAAGCAGTAGAGGCAAATCAGAAGCAGGTACGAGTTTTGCTAGTTCCAGAGACATAGAGTCTATCAGTTCTGCACCGCGTGGTCCCTGCCTTTAACCTTTCGAAGCGGGACTCAAGAGAATTGGATTGGATGTGAAGCGACGCAGCCTTTCTTCAGTCTGGTCCCATCCATCCCAACCGCCGCAAATCACGTCTACACTCCACCGTCTCCTTCTCAACACGAATATGATCTTCAACAATCTGCGCAAACCCTGCCCTGTTTGATCTGGGACTCCCATCCACCAGTCGCAGCAAACGCGCATATTCTTCAATTTGACTGTCCAGAGCTCGCTCTTCCTCTAACAGGTCGTCAGCCTCATCCTTCAACTTGTCCTGGGCAATGGAAAGAGCCTTGATCATCGTTGCGTCAGGCTGGGTTTTTGAGATATATCCGTAAAATTTTTGATGTGACTGAGCTCTGATAAGAGAAAGCTTAACGAGAGACGCTTCGATGACGGCAGCAGATAGGGCATTGTCTGCTTTGTGTTTTTCGTTCAGGGAGGGAGGGAAGGTGGATATAGCATCGAGGAGTTCTGTTTGAAGGGTGATATGCGACTATGCGGAATCGGATAAGCAAATGGAAAGAAAACAGGTAGACATGGTGAGCGCGTACTTCGTTGATACGCGAAATTATGTCGATGGAAGAAGACCAGGTGGAGGAGAGTTCGGATTCTAGAGATGCCATATCTTCCATTCCTTTGTTTATTTGATCCAGCAGGGGAATCTCTGTGTCGCCTAAATAGAATTGGCCATGAGTGTATAAGCCACAGTACAAGGATTTTCGATAACGTACCACCAAGGAACTCGGATATCGACAATATTCTTGATTCTATCTCTTCAGAAATTCGCGTTTCCAAGGCGGAATCATTCGAAAGCTGGAGAAAGCTTCAGAGGTTGGTGAGACTATAGCGAATGAGTCAAGGCACCTTAGAGGCAAAGCTCAAGGAGTCTATCGCAAGGTGCAGATGAGTCAGGGTTTGAGCGAGTTCCTAAGTTTGCAACGGTCAATCTGAGGGTACGAAGAACTATATTGTCCCAACGTTGCTTACTCGGTCATTAAGCGATAATTCAGACAGTATTTCGTTCAGAATCTTCAAACGCAGGACGCTTGTCTTCTTATAGGTCGGGCAACTTGTCGGCGAATTTCAGTGAAGAGTGAATTCCAACGCTCACGCAATTTGTTGTGGACATTTGGAAATGGCAGAAGGTTATACAAGTAGACTGGGAGCCAGAATTTACCGTAAATTTACGTGTGTTTATAACTGTTTATAAGGACTCGTAGCGCTTGCCTCCGAGTGGCCGGGCTTGTTCCGGGCCTTGCTGCTCTTCTTTTTCGCTCCGACTCGATTGTACTCTTCAACGCTGAAATAAGACTTCTCAGGAATCCGTTCATGTCAATCTACGTTAAGGAAACATATGTTGAAGCCAAATACAAAATCTGGATCCACCCTTTGCATTCCAAAAGCTGCAGAACAAATCCTTACGCAGTCACGGTAACTTGGGAATTCTCCTGCACCGTTTGCTCTCCATATCGTCATCCATGTTGTCCAGGAGACCTTTTTCCAACCTTTCTTGAATTCAAGAGCTGGAGACGGAAAGAGAGGTCGAATAAACGGGAGAATTTGATGAGAATAAAAAAGGAATATCGTTCTCCAGCAAGCAGCGAAATACACATTTGTGCTCGACCTGTTAAATATATTTCAACGTTTTGTCAGATGTAGTCGACAAAAGGATATTCGATCTCGCGCTGAGGGAGATGGTTGGCGTGGAACGTAGAACTTTGCAAACTCTGAGAGCGCTCTCCCATGAGCAATTCGGTTGTATTTGTGCTATGCTGCGTACATGGAAGGTATTGTGGCGAGAGTACCGACAGTGGAATGGAAAAGTGGGAGTCTAGAATCGAAGGCTTACATAAATCGGATTAAGAATTGGAGGCTTTGTCATAGCTACATAGAAGGAAATTGGGGGTATTCGGGCGCAGGTACTATAATTCTTGTGGTCTGAAACTATCGCAGAGGTCAGGAGAGGTCCATCGTTGAACGAAACATTTGATTCAGTGGTACTGTTCCTGCGACTATCATTCGAGACAAATGAATAACTCTTGAGGAGTCGAACCAGGACCAGGGACCTCCCTTTCCGACTGGGGTGACAATTTCTCTTCTGGAGGTCCTGAACATCTATGTGCGCTCTCATCAGCTTTACACCCCTTACTCCTCAGCCGACGTCGATTCCACCTGAAGCTGATAAGTATGAGCTAATAATCATCAACTTGGCTCTATCGCTCCTTTATATTCACTCCTGAATCAACAAACCTCCCCTGATCGAGGACAGTTACCATGTCAGACAAAAAAGGTACGAGTTTCGTCCTATAAATTCTGCACCAAAGGCTTCTGCGTTCCTCAACGTAACATAATGCCTTCTACAAGTTCCCTTGATTCACTCCCCGTTGAACTTGTCGAGCAAATCATTACCTCCTTCTGGTTACAGCACCAATCTACACAGCATCGGGTCATATTCATGAAATCATCCCTTTGTGTGAGCCGCAGCTGGGCAACCTTGTACATGCGCGCTTTTTGTCAGGATGTACACATTCCCAGCGGAGAATTTGCGTTGAAATTACTCGAGGTCTTGCGGAACGAATCTCCCGTGTATTCATACTTTACTGAACACGGGACATTACTCGATCGACGTTGCCGTTCGCTGACGTTCCAACGCGACAATGAAGACGGGATAGTCGAGAAGCCAGTCGCTCCGGAGCCTAGCCGGTCCTCTTCCGTGCTTGTGCAAGGCCACCTCAAGAATTCCCCAACACCGGAACACCCTATGGGTCTCTCCATCTACACCGTCCTGCGATTCCTATATTTCTCCCCGCACCTCATACCCAACCTTCGGCGTATCTCTCTATTATTCAGCAACTCGACAATGAGCGACCTCTTCACTCGAAACAAATTTATAGGATTTCCTAGTCAGGTTACCGAGTTGAATATCAGTTTCACATATGGTCCCCGCACGTACAAGGACGTGTTGAAAAAGATTGCCAGAGACGAAGTTGCGGTTGGGTTGGTTCCTGGGAGTATGCAAAGGGTGAGGGTATTGAGGGTCACAGGACTTACGAAGGCGGCCGTCAGGGAGTTAGTACTAGCTTGTGTGAACTGGGAAGTACTTGAAACTGAGGAAGGGAAGTGGACTTTCGGGTCAAAAGCAAGAATTACTTCTGACAGGGCAGGGACATAAGTATAACAGTTGCAAGAGGGTGTTTCAAATGGTGTTACTTTCGTCTCATTAATGATCTCTGGTATCGGTCGCTTGCTATATATATTTGTTTTGTGCCGAGTACTGTTTTTTGAGTCCAACATGTCGCTTTTCCCGCATTGCTCCACCTACATTCACCATTCTGTGTTATAATATTCGTACAATTAAACACCTTATACCTTCCATAGTCCATTTTTCCTACATATCTTTACAGCCGTTGTATCTCTTCAAAGTGGTTGTGGTAAGACTGCGATAAGTCCCAATGACACTCATCTACATTCAATATCAACATCGTAAAGAAACGAATCTCTTCGATGAAGGCTTCTCCTCGAAGAGCTGTCGGAAAAATCTAAGCCAAGAAAATAGAGGTATGTCGCAAGCTCATACCCTCGTTGATAGCATGCATCCCATTATACACGTCGTCTCGATCGCCACGGTGAGAGTAGCGGAAGATGTTCTCCGTGAGATTCCAATAGAAGCGTGTATCTGCAAAATCAGAGCCAACCATTCTTTTACGTTTCAATGAGTGGATTCGTCAAACTTACCAGTGTTGCCTGCGGTAAATTTCATGTGAATGCCGTCCAGTATACGATCGAAACAAATGATAATAATTCCACGTACCTAATCCCAAAGATGGGCTGACGACTACACCATCCGCTTCATATCTCGGAGAACTCTGTAGCGTTGCCTTGATCGTGCCAGACAATACATCGTATAGATGATTATCTGCGATAGGCGTTATTGGAGAGGGTTCCAGCGCAGAATAGAATGCGTCTGAGAGGACTATCTTCCCAAGTCTGGATACCTGATGGCCGGACTGAATATTTTCTCCGAAGGCCTGGACTGATAAATTGTATCGAGTTGCGAAAGGAAGCACAAGGTCCTTGATGTGATTCTTGACTTCCAAGGTGGAACTATGATGGGACGAAGTGATTAACCTTGACAATCCCCAATATAGGAATAAAATATGAATAACAAACCTATGTTCTGCTATTCTATGATTGACAACGGCTCCAGCCCTTTCAGGTAACACATTAGTTTTGATGCCTCCTGTTATTAGATCTACCGCTTGTGTCGTATGGGATAATACATAGAAGAAGGGTACAGAACTGAATAAAGCCTTGGAAAAAATTTCAAGAGCAATTTCGTCGTGGGCATTCATTGCACGTCGAGCCAAATCTTTCATACTGTGCGGGAATCTTCCTTCGGGCGCATGTTCTACGGCGCATTTCGCTGCGGCAAACGCGGTCCCGTTGCGGGTCAAACGGGGAAGATGCGGATTTGCTTCAAGCGAAACAACGAGAAGAGACAACAAGCCTATGCTCTAGACGTAAAAATATGTAGATCAGAAGTTGAATAAAACATGCAAAGAGTTATTGGTATTGAATACTAACTGTGTGTTCAGGCGGAATACTTGAATGACCTCCTGGAGCTAGAATTTCGATGCTAGCATCGAAATATCCCTTTTCTGATACACCAGGAAGTGCAAATATTGTCCCTTCTTTGACGTTCTCGGCGTATCCTTCTACACAAACAACAAAGAATAGAAAACGATCGGCTCCCAAGACAGTACATGTGTACAAACACAGAAAGCATGCGCACCTCCTTCGTCCAATATCATTGCGAATGCATTTATACCATACCTTTCTCCGAGAAAGGCAGCAAGTTTTTCGGCACCCTGTTAACTTGGATAAGTGATAGCCTTGATGAATAATAGCCTACATCGGACTCAGTGCGTCGGCACCGAGAAAATTGTGCGAAAATTAAATAAGTACCTCAGTTCCTGAGGCTTCTTCGTCAAAGCCGAAAGCAAGGACAACTGTGCGTCGAGGTTGAAAGCCGGCTTCTAATAATGAATTGACAGTGATTCTAGAGGAGGGTATGAGTGGGACGTGGTTGTCCAGAACATCGTGATAATTTACAGTTGGGCTATAAGATCTGCCTTATCATCTACGCTGCCTCTACCCCAAATCCATGTTCCTATAGAAGAATAAATCACATCGTTTGGCGATTATAGATGATCCACGTACCGTCGTAGCTGCCGGAGTATGGCGGATGTAACCATTTATCCTCGTTTGACCAATCCACTGGGACCACATCTGTGTTAAAGATGATGTTAGTTCAAAATTCAAAATTGTGACTCGAAACGGAGTTGTGCTTTTCGGAAAAGAAAAACTATGCCCACCTTGGTGCGCTGTGAGAAGCAGAGGCTTCAATGCAGCGTCGGAGCCCTGCCAGTGGAGCACAAGACCGTATGTGTTGACAGTTATGACCTTGAGAGTGGAATATCTACAAAAGATGGGGTGGATTCTTTCAATACTTGTATCAGATGGAAAGAACCGCAAGAATCATACATGAGAGGAAATGCGCCTTCCAAGTATATATGAAAGGTCTTGAAGACATCCCAACGATCGTCCTGCCCAACCGGGAGAAGATCATCGTATGATTCTGTTCTGAAGTTCAAGGTCAGGGGGGAAACAATTTAACAAAGATTATGTTTACGGGATTTGGACAGAAGCACCAAGAAGTTGGTACGATGAAGATTTGAATGTTTTAGAATAGTAGATGGCGTCAAGTCGCTCACTCAACTCGGCATGAGCAGTGGGAAATAGAGGTTCAACTTGAGGACATAGAGTGCTGTCTGGATCCGAAGTCCGCAATGAGAGAAGGAGTACGGTAACAAGCGTGTTATATTGGCTGACAAGCACAATCCTTAGGCCCAGAATCTTTTCAGATTTGATCCATAGACTAAGGACAACAAGGGATGCGCAGAATAACGAAAACGCAGGACGATACGAAATGGGTTTCATCCGCTACAGCCAATTGGAGGAAATGATGTTTGGGTAGCCGGTGAAGAGCCGGCGGTGAAAGAAAGCCTAGGCCAGCTATAGAAAACTGTGAACGCTTGGTAATTAAGAGGAGCAGGTTGCAGTTCCGATTGTCGCGTCAGGTCCGAAAGACCGAAGCTAACCGACGATGCCCGAAGCCCAGAACGTCCTTTACCCGTATCAGATAACGATCACATACATTATCAGATAAGATTTTTTATATCACGCCATATGATTATCACAGCCATTGCTTGATTTGTGTACCTTCGCAGTTACTCTCGTACTAGTAGTAAAGAACCTAGCAAGATGGTTCCGCGCGATTACCTCCCATCGAACATAAATTTTCCGCCAAAGCCTTTTTGCGCCCTTCCAGCTTCTTGTCCTCTACAACAAGGCGACTCTTCCTGCGAAAAAATGCCTCTCAAAGCAGTGCGTCGGGGGAGCTCTGTTGAAAACACTCCTAATTCCTCTGATCAACAACCTTCACGCTCGGAGCACGACGGTCCAGATGATTCCGGTGGTCCTTCTGTATCCACTGAGTTCACCGAACTGTGTACAGAAGACTGTCATCTTATCACCTGCGCTGATCCCACGCACGAAGCAGCGAACTGTACAGCTTCTGGAGACACTCTCGTCTGTCCAGATCCAAAGGACTGCAACGTAGTCGACAAATATGTAAGTGTAAAATTTTTTTTCAACAGCATTTTTCTCTGACATTCAATTATAGCTGCAATATTGCACAGATTTGCACGCATATCTTACTGAGCCCAAAAGTTACTCGAGCACCTATCATTGGCATAATGGCCCGTCAATGGAATACAGAACGGATGAGACAAATGTCTTTCACTCAGCCCACCCAGATGGTCAAACAAGTATTTCTTACTCCCTTGAAGTCCCTGAAACGAGCCATTCGCAAGACAGTCTACCGACTTCAAATCTATTCACTGGCAACCTTTCGGGCCAACTGCCAGAATATCCGTTTGACTATTCGCAACAGTATGAGCCTAGCTCGCACACGGACTCAACCGTTACGTCGCCACTAACTCTCCCTCACGCAACGTTCTCTCCCTCACCTCCTCACGTGTCTTCTATTGATTCCCCGATATCTTTGAGTACCTTGGAACAATCCACATCCTCGAACGCTCCTGTCTCCCCTATCGTTTGTATGTGGGGTAATTGTCACGCCCAATTTTCTGCTGCAGATGAGCTAATTGAGCACGTCAATGCTGAACATTTGATGTTGATGTCCTCAGCCGCAAATGCGAAACATAATGTCGCTTGTCAGCCCAACGAAGAGCATCACGAGTATTTTTCTTGCTTATGGAGGGATTGCCACGAATTTTTCCCCGAATTGGTTGATGCTCCGTCACACGACAAGCCACACTTACCGTACGACCAGTTCACCGTCCATATTCTCTCCCATCTAGGTTATCCTGGTCCGAACCAATCTACTCTCCCAAAGTATCCGGATGATTATCCAAAGGAATACATCGACATGTACGCTCACTCGTTTCCAAACGCCTCCGAGTCCATCGCAGAACGTGCCAGCGACTCGTCTCGAAGCGAGAGCGCCTCCTCGCGCTCTGTGACTCCTCCGTTTTCAATAGAGGGGCGGGAGCATCTGCACCAGTGCAAAGGGTCACATATGTGTCATTGGAATGGATGTGGCCTCACGTTTGACTCCTGCGACGACCTTACGACCCATCTGACTCAGGCGCATGTTGGGAGTGGGAAGCCTCACTATGATTGCTATTGGGGCGAATGTCTTCGAAATGGACAGAGTGGATTCACGAGCAAGCAAAAGATATGTCGACATCTGCAGGTCGGTTCAATTTTCTGATTCCGTCTACCGCCTGACCAGGCGCTGATGAGTTCGATCATGTTTCACAGTCGCATACAGGTCACAGACCTTTCCAGTGTAACCTTTGCCACCAGAACTTTTCGGAGGCGGCGACGTTGCAACAACATATGCGACGACACACCAGAGAGAGTAAGTTGCCACCGCATATCGTCGTCTTCATAGTTCTGAGGCTTAGTTTTCGTTTCAGAGCCATACGCATGCGATCATCCCGGCTGTGGAAAATCATTTGCGATCACTGGCGCATTGACAATTCACAAACGTACTCACAATGGGTACAAGCCATTCAAGTGCACGTTCTGCGACCGGTGAGCCTAGACAAAGATTCGCTGGGTCTCCCCATAGGATGCTAATCTCTCACAGCGCATTTGCGGAATCGTCCAATCTATCGAAGCATGTCAGTCGTCGTATCAGCTCGTACTCTCAATATTTTCACTAACTTGACATTATCTTCAGCTTCGCACCCACACCGGTGCTCGTCCCTACTCATGTCTCGAACCTGGATGCAATAAATCATTTGCTCGACCCGATCAGTTAACTCGACATGGAAATGTACATAGAAAGAAAGCGCAAAAGGCAGCTGCCTCATAGATCACTCCAAAAATCGGATTCTTTCTACGAACTCGAAACGAAGCAGTATACGAACCCCACTCAAAAGCACTAGTCTACCACAGTGCATGTATAATTTACCTATGCATTGTCATGTCCTCGTCTGTATGAACTTGCTTGTATGATTATCTTTATAGTAATCTCTCGTAGTTCGACCTTAGCATCCAACTTCTACAATGTCTTACATAGGAGTTACATATATGACAGTGTTTATATACAAGAACGCATACATAGTAAGCAGTAAGGTCTAAAGGTAAATCAATGCAGGGGACTGGGGACATATATATATACAGGTCCAACATGTGAACTAAAATTCTACCAAGGGTTCAGGTGTCTCTTCTGAAAGTAGAGCTATGATTGGAGGAGATTTGGGAGTACCAGGATTAGGAAGAGAGGCCGGAGTCACTACGGTTATGCCTATGGTTCGTTTTGTGGGTATTGCCTTACCTATAAACAAAGACGTCAGCTCATCCTTCTTTCACAGCAAGAGATCTCGACTTCTCACCGATTCTCTTCATAGCATCATAACCTTTGAGTCGGACCTTGTCGCACGCTGGATCGACAGTCATCCCTTCTTCCACCACAATATAATCAATGTGTCGTTCACGTAGGAACTGTTCGTCAATTTGCCATGGAGCATCCGGAAGTACCTCATCTACCCATCTACAATGTCGAAGAATTTCGCACCTTTCGAGGTGAGGAACAGTTGTAGGAGTCCCGTAACATTCGCATAATTCATCGGAATAAACACCTGCGATGAGGTGGACAGAGGGAAACGATAATTTGGCTTGACGAAGTTGGAGGGCGTGGCTAAACGATGAGTTAGTGTAATGATTGGGCAGAAAGATGGGCCACATACCCTGCATTGAATATATCAAAGAGCCCATCTATATAGACACGCTTTGTCCTGTTATCATTACCCGTTCTATCTGCTTTGGTATAACTTGATGCAGCAGGAGCAAGCCCTAGACTAGTGCGAGTGTTCACTTGTATGTCATTCGCAGTCAGCCTGATTGTGGCGAATTTGTCGTAGGCTTCCTGGACGGGAGACGGTTCGTTGGTTGGAGCAGGATTAGGAGTAAGGTCTGCAATACTAGATTCTAGCGAATGCCGTCCGGGGTCTGATACGACATCGTAGTCGGAAAGGTCGTCGCTGAGGATAGATGACGCGTCCATGGCGGTTATGGGTCAAGAGGGACGGGTTTACCTCATGGCTTTACTGTTAATGCTAAGAGCTGAACGTGATGAGAATCGGCCCTGGCAAAATACCAAAAGTGGAAATGTTAATGTGTTTATCTTGCAATGTTGGACGAGTTGGATGACTGGAGACCTTGAAGTGGAACAAGTATGTGTAGATGCAGATGGATTTAGATACCGAGAAATAAGCAGAAGTTACGAAGAACCTTCAGGCGTTCAGCTGACGGAAATTAGTACCCGGAAAAGGAAATTGACGACTTCACTTCACTACGCCATGATCTTGCTCGAGGTAATTTTTTGAACTATGCTATAGAAGGGCCGCCAAGTACTCAAGCACGAATACATTCAGCCTCACAATGTTATCATCCAGACTACACTCGGCGAAAAGATTATAAAGTAATTATTTACATCTTTACCGTGTAACCCATTGTTGATCCGTATAATCAGGCCTTCTTCACTGGACGTCGCCTTTGTCGATTACGATGGTGTTCGATTTCATCTTTCGACACCGGAGCGCAAAACCCTGCTCCTTCTTTCAATGCATATCCGTTGCTGGGATGAGCTCGTGCGATACGGTGCGATTGAGGTATTGCAACGCGAATACGGGGCCTTGCTGCAGCCTCAATCTGAGCCAGAGTATAACGTCAGCTTAGCCATTGACTTGGAGCAGGCTCCTACTAGCTCAGGTGCGCTGCATTTAGTGAAGTTCTGCAGGTTATTGATGATACGTTGTAATCCAGAGGACCGTGATGCTTTCATATTATCTATTGCTCTCTTCAAGCGGAACGCGCTAGCAGCCCCATTTGAATCTGCATTCAAGAATCAGAAACAATTGGAGGCCGCAGGAACTGGACAGGGAGAGCTGATGCAGATTCATTACCGTGATGAGGAAGCTATATACATTCAGGCCTCTCCAGACAGAGTGACAGTCATTTTCTCCACCGTATTTAGCGACGAAACGGACAGGATCTATGGAAAGGTTTTCTTACAAGTACGAGTTCTATCTGTCCGATCTCGGCTTCATGCTCATGTTGTTGCTTGTAAGGAATTCGTTGACGCTCGTCGTCAACCCGCCATTCAGAACGCTCCTCAAGTTCTCTACTCAAATCGCGAACCTCCCTTGGAAATTCGCCACCTAAGCAATCTACGCAACACAGAAGATACTGGTTATGTTACTTTTGTTCTTTTCCCTCAACACTTCACCCCCGTCAATGCCGCGGCTACCATCTCGCACGTACAGTTGTTCCGTGACTACCTGCACTACCACATCAAATGCTCCAAAGCATACATGCACTCCAGGATGAGGTTCCGGGTTGCTGAGTTTCAAAAGGTGTTGAATAGAGCAAAACAAGAGGTCACGGTGACCGAAAGAAAAACTGTCACGTACGTCTATTCGAGATCTTGTTCGCATCATCATTTTTTTACTCTTGAGATAGTGGAAGGACCATGTCCACACGGTAAAATGTGCTTTATGAATGATAGATTGGATTGTACAATTGGACATGTTGTGATGATATCGTACACAAAATCGTAGTCAAGTCGTGAAATTTCATTAATGGAACAAACGTTCTCATACGGGCGGCAAGAGCTCCATCCGTCGTGTAGCCATCACCAGAGGACTGGGTATAAGCTGATCAGGAATCCGACTCTCGACGGCGTCCAAGACCCATTGCCGTCGCAAGCGCTTGCAAACTTCCCTGAATGAATCCGTGGATCCCTTCTCGTGGATTAATATCAGAAACAGCTCTTCCTCCGTCTGCTTCACATCGATCTTGAATTTGACTGCCTTCAAGACCGACATGACACCATTCGAGTCCCTGACTTCGTCCAACTTACACTTCAAGATCCCTAGTCCCTCCGCGTCTTCCAGCATGACACGCACATCCATCGCCATCAAGAGCCTGCGACACTCGTTCCGAGTGACATGTACAGAGTGTGTAGAATGCAGAGTGAATACCTCCGGTCTTGAAAATTTGAAGACGTTAGTGAACCAAGCAGATCCTGTGGACATGGGTGACAAGAAGGGTGAGGACGACGATAAGAAAGATGAAGTCGAGCTTGGCGCAGGAGACGAATGCGGACCCCGTAAGCTGCGCTTTTTCTTAAGTTTGGAAGGTTTATCCGGCGGAATGCCCGGATCGACGATCTGAACACGCTTCCCTGCGCTATGCAAACCACCTTTCCGCGAAGATGACTTCTTCATGAGGTCAACTCCACCGTAAGTGGCAGTGAGGAGCTGCTCGTTTTCCTTATTGGCTGTATCGAGACCGGTTTTGATTGTCGGTCGTTTGGGGCGTTGTACTGTCTCTTTCCGTTTCAGGGATAATGGTCTTGTTGGAAATCGGATAGAAATAGGCGGACTAGCGGCACAGGGCTCTTTGTTGATGTGGTTTAGTTGGGTTAGGCCGAGATTCAGATTCATTGGAACAAAGGGAGTTGGAACAGGACTTGATTCCGATTCTCCTGACATGGTGCGGTCTTCGAATATCTCCTGCATCAGAGCAAGGTTCGGCGAGATGGCGCCTTGAGGATTGGCGGACGCGTCGGTATTGATTTGGCCACCAGTTCTAGCATGCAAGACCGAGAGGTGCTCCAACACTTGCGTGTAAAACGCCTGGACCTTGGGATCTTCCGTCTCAGGAACAGTAAGAGGCAGAAGCGGTGAAACATCACGGGTAATAGACTGTGGTCTCAGAGCAGTCTCGTCGAGTGAATATTTAATGTCGTCTTCACTGAAAGTCGAAGGCATTAAATGAGAAGGTCTTTCTCGTGGAATAAACGAAGCGTCGGATGATGCAGCTGAAGTCGCTCCCCGTGACCTCCCACCGCGAGCGGCCCTACGAGGGGTTGGAGGCCCATCGCGAGAGGGCATAGAGGAAGGTGACGGTAGCGATTCAACGTACCTTCCACGTTGACTTGCTCTCCGAGGAGTAGGGGGGCCGTTGCAAGAAGGGACGGGGGAAGGAAATGTTTCTTGGCCAGCTTTTTCCTTCCTGGATTTAGCTGCACGCTTAGCTTCTGCTCGAGCCCTGGCCTCCTTGTGCATTCGCTTACGCTCTATTTCAGCCACCTGCTCGTCGTATTCCTCTAATCGCTTCCTGCGATACTCGAATAGCAGATAGTATGCGCCTTTCTGCCAGTTTCGATCGGGATTGACAAGACTATCCTTCAATTCCTCGTCCGAAGCCTCGCGCCACAGTGTACGAAGGCTTCGCAGGAGTTCGAGGTCAATGTCGTCAACCGATCTCAAAGGTACAGATATTGTCTCAAGGGAAGGGATACCGCCGTAGGTGATCTTGGGCTTCTCGGACAAGAAGAAGGGATGTCGTTGAATCTTGGACATTGTGATTCTCTCTTGAACATTCTTGGTTAGCATCCTTGAGATCAAGTCCTGAGCATCGGAGTCGAGGCCAGTGGGAAAAGGCACTTCCGCATGTATGATTTCCTCTTTGAGATCATCGTCATTCTCGGGGTTGAATGGAAGGCTGCACGTCAAGAGAGCAAATAGAATGATTCCGCAAGACCAGACGTCGGCCATTGGTCCGTTGTAGTTTCCATAGCCTGTCACAACTTCAGGAGCACAATAGTGAAGACTCCCGCATGCGGTGCGGACGATGGAGTCTGGTTGGAAGCTCGCGAGCCCAAAATCAGCGATTTTGATGTTGTTATCCGAATCTACGAGGATATTCTCAAGTTTGAGGTCTCGGTGCGATACGTTGAAGCGATGACAATAGCTAACAGCGAGGATGATCTGCTGGAAGTATGATAGTGCTTGAGATAAAGGAATCGATTTTTGACCAGATTCTACTGCTTTGGATAGGTACTCGAGGAGTTCACCACCTTGGACATATTCAAGGACTAAAAAGAGTTCATCAGGCAAATCCCAGACATCGTAAAGTTTCATGATATTCGGATGCTCGATGAGTTTCATTAGGACAACTTCTCGCCGAAGAGACTGTTCTTGTCGTTCTGCTTCGGCCTCCGCAAGGTTCAGTCCTTCAGCACGAGAGGCCAATAGATTCTTGGGGATAATCTTGATGGCGGCCATTTGTCCCGTTTTAGCGTGTCTTGCAATTCTGACACGACCTACAGTCAAATTTATTAGAGGAGTGTATCTCGCGCAACGTTGAATGGCAACCTGAGGCTCCTTGACCAAGAATCCTCCCAAGTTTCCAATAGCCCAGCTGCTTGGGATCGTTGTTTTTGCGTGGAGCACGAGGAAGATCAGATAGAGACATGATGATAGTAGGATGTGGATAGTGAATATTGTGTATGAATAGACAATGGCGATAGGGAATAGAGGTGCTTGGGTTTGTGAGGTTGTGGAGGAAAAGAGAACCTCGGGACGCTCCGAAGAAATTTCGGACCATTTCCGCAACATTACTTACCTAAGCCGCGTACCATGACGCGGTAAGCGCGTGACTCTAACACCCTCGTTCTCATTCTCTTTCAATTAGAGTTGTTTGCGAAAACATACGGTTGTTTCATTGTTGATTGCTAACATTCATATACACGCATGCAGCCTACACCAGCTCATACGACACCTCCTCGATCACCTCCACCGGATGACTCACCTTTTCCACCTGCGCCACAAAATAGCAGAGGGCCCAGTCCTCCCTTTGGCGCTCTTGTTGGACTGTTTGAGCGTTTGCAGAACGAGAGGAAACAGGATAAAAGAAAGAAGCTGCTCAATGCTTGGTTCAATGTATGACTTCTCATACATCAAAGAACAATATTCACACTCCCACGTAGCATTGGAGATCCGAAGTTGGAGATGATCTATTCCCCGTCCTCCGATTAATTCTGCCCCAGGTAGACTTCCTTCCTTACGTTTTGAAATTGTTCTCCGCTCAACGATAGGTGACAGAAAGACCGCGACCGAGCTATCTATGGCTTGAAGGAAAAGAATCTCGCCAAGATTTATATAAAGCTCATTCCCTTAAACAAGAACCATGATGACGCCAAAAGATTAACAGACTGGAAGAAGCCACAGAACAATGTACATTTAGTCTGCTCCACACAAGAAAAACTCACCGATAAAACACTGTAGAAAGCTTCTTCCGCAGGAGATTTTCCAGGCATCCTTTGGGATGTAGTACATAAACGATCCTCGGTAGTTGAAGGAACCTTGAATATTCAAGAGCTCAATGACTTGCTCGACGAGTTGTCAAATTCCATGGGGAAGCAGTACGTGCTACGATACTGATATTGGTTGGGCCGCTGATATACTTGGAAGAGACGCACAAATGAAAATTCTTCAACGTATATATAACCGTACTACGGCAGAGGAGCAAAGATGGATCATTAGGGTCATTTTGAAAGGTACCTTCAACTGATTTCAACACTTACGGAGGCTTATTGCATCCAAGATATGATAATCTCGGTCAAGGAGACAACTGTTTTCTCAGTATTTCACCCTGATGCACAAGACTTGTACAACGCGTGTTCCGACTTGAAGAAAGTTGTATGGACGCTATACGACCTCAATCACCGTCTTAATGCCGATGTTCGTTGATCTCATCCTCAATTTTCACTGGCTAATCGCCAAATGATAGGACAAGACAGTGCAATTATTCCAGGCATTCACACCCATGCTCTGCAAGCGCCCAACAAAAACTCTCGAGCATACCGTCAAAGAGATGGGCGGCACAGAGTTTTTGATTGAAGAAAAACTTGATGGTGAACGTATGCAGATACACAAGAGAGGCAACGAGTACTTTTATTGCTCTCGGTTGGTACCGTCTGCTTGCTTGGTGTACGCCTTATTTATCATGTTCTATTAATCAGCAAGGGCAAGGATTACACTTACCTGTATGGCAAACATCGGGGAACGGGGAGTTTAACCCGTCACCTCAACGATGCGTTGGATGACCGCGTTGATAGGTGAGCAAATCCTCTTTTTAACGGAAATTGAGCTTTGTTCATTGGCCTCCTCTACCTACCATCTAGCATCATCCTGGATGGCGAAATGCTCGTCTGGGATCCAGTTTCGGAGCGAAACTTGCCCTTTGGGACCCTGAAAACCGCTGCACTGGGTGAGTTGTCATTCGATAATGGTTTTCGAGCAAGCTTCACGATATTTTTCCCAGACAGATCGAAGAAGGAGAATAATCCTCGACCCTGCTGTATGTTCTCAAAACCCTTGTAAGAGGCCCGACTACTGACTCATCGCGTATTAGTCAAAGTCTTCGATATGCTATATCTCAACGGACAGTCACTTCTGGAAAAATCAACGACTTTCCGAAAGAAAAACATGCGTGCATGTTTGAAGGAGATTCAGGGACGTGTTGAGTTCGCCACCGAATACAAGGGCAAAACTTCCAAAGATGTGAAATCGAGGATGGAGGATGTTATGGCTGCACGGGGTGAAGGGCTTGTTATCAAGCATCCACGATCCAAGTACGTACTGAACGGTAGAAACTCTGATTGGATTAAAGTGAAACCCGAGTATATGGTATGTTTCCAGTGCCCGTCTTGATCTAGTGGCTGCTGACGGAAATGTCTGTAGGAAGGTATGGGCGAGACGGTCGATGTCCTGGTGGTTGGTTAGTCCTCGGTCGTCGAACTCAATGTTTGCACGACCCTCATAGCCCATTTAATTTTCGTACCTTGTTCCAGCCGGGAATTACGGTACTGGCTCACGCGCTGGAGGAGTCTCCACACTTATTTGTGCTGTGAGAGATGACAGGAGAGCAGATGACGAAGATGGAGCAGACCGGTCAGATTATAGTCTTAGAATGAGTTCAGACCGTGGTCATTGACCTTTCCGCCTCATTTTAGGTACAGCACGTTTGTCCGAATTGGGACTGGTTTGTCCTTTGCCGACTATGCTTGGATTCGGTCCAAGCCCTGGAAAGTCAGGGATTCTAAGAACCCGCCTGAATGGTTGCAGACTGCCAAGAAATCCCAGGAAGATAAAGGAGACATGTATCTGGAACCGGACGAGTGCGTTTTCGCATTTTACCCACTTCCACTTCCCAGAGTGTCTGAAGGTTCCGTATTCCAGTTCATTTATCTTGAAAATTAAAGCGGCCGAAATAGTTCCTTCTGGTATGTATTCAAAGGAATTTTTAGAACGGTAGTAACTGTTGCCCACAGAGCAATACCATCTCGGCTACACGATGCGTTTTCCTCGAGCGTTGATCATCAGAGACGATCTCGACGCTTCGGATACTTTGACTGCTTCCGGTGAGTATGCAGTGCAAATTTCTCTGCAATTACGCCGCTAACAAATTTCTTCCCACAGAACTTTTGGAATCTATTCGTTCTGAGAAGAAACGTAAAATGGAGGACACTACTGGGTATGCGATATGTTTTGCGTTACTCGCGGGGTTACTGAGAAAGAACGAAAACAGCGTGGCCAAGAAGAAACGCAAAGCAGTAACGAAGAAGGTAGGTTGTGTCCCTGCAAAGCATGCCCCCTCGTTGATGATACGTAGATCGAAGTTCTTCCAACTTTTCAAGGTCCGAAATTGAAGGATGTCAACATTTTGACCGACATCTTCGAAGGTCTCACATTTGGTATGTTTTCTTGCAGCGTGTATATCTTTCGCCTGTATCTAATACACTAAACCCCAATGTTTTATAGTGGTCATGACTGATAAGCGGACAAAAGACACGGAGAAGAATGAATTAGTCAAAATGTGCAGTTTGTGTTGATTTACCGAAGGTCCTAACATGACTAAAATCACACTTTGCCCAGAATTCATGAAAATGGTGGCAAGCGTGCGCAAATTGCTGCGAACCATGGGTCCCAGGACTTGATAGTAGTATACAAAGGACGTGAAGATAGCATCCGTAAGTGTGTCATCGTAGCTGCATTTGGTGTCGTCTATTCCCCGCCCAATTAAACTAATCGGTTATATTTATATTCCAGCGCGTGATGTGCAAGTGGTGATGGAAAAAGGGGTATACGACGTTGTGAAACCTGAATGGATTATTGACTCTGTTGCCCTCGGACACAAGGTACCCTCCAAGAGCAAGTGTGTTTGTTTGATGTGTGCTCATTTCCGTTCAACCTATCAATGAGTTCTTCCAGATATTTCATTGACGCTTCTAAGTCCGGTGTAGAGACGGATGTGTACAAGGCTGATGAACCCGTGCAAGATGACCAGGACGAGGATATGCCCGAGGGAGATGAGTCGAGCAGTGCTGTCGTTCGCGCCGAGACCGATGTTAGATCGCAGACAGCAGCCACTGAGATAAAAGAGGAGTATGAGCAGGATGAAAAACATGCGGATTGGTTTCACCTTGATATAACGGATACCCAAAATCTCGAAATCGGAAAAGAGAGCGACTCCGAAACTGAGGATGACTCTGACAACGCAGACGTTGCCGGCGAGGACATTGCTGACGACAATATCGACGACTGGGACAAGTTGGATGCCGACGACCTGCCTTCGGCCCCCCTTCCCATGAATGAGGAAATTGATGTGGCAAGTTTATTTATTCTCTGATATATACACAGACAGCGGTTCAAGTTGACTGACAATTGATAACATGTTCAGAATAATTCAATGGGGGAGGACGACGGGGCCATGGAGTACGACCTGGACGTCATATTCAAACACCTGTAAGTCTCTGGATGGCATGAACTGAGGAGCTTCATACTGACGCCACACTGAAGATGTTTTTACCTTGATTCTCCGCAGAACGCGGCACGACAAGGGATGACGGTCAAACCAAAATACGAACAAGAAATCAATCAAAGGTCAGTTGATTTACTTTGTCCCATTTGTGTTGACTTATCTAGGTTTGACCTATACAATATAGTTTCGATGTACTGAGAGATGTAATCATAGCGCATGGAGGACGAATCGTCAATTGGGACGACCCCAAACTTACTCACATCTTGATCGACAAGAGGGATACGAGTCGTCGTTTGGAACTTATGAAGAGAACTTCAACGTTTGTATTCTTGTTCTCTTCTTGCCTCCTGTTTCTTAACGAAATGGGGTATAGCCCAAAACACCGGCGGCTGATCGTCTCCGATTATATCCAAGCTTGTGTTGATGAGGCAACGCTTTTGAATGAAGAAGGTGAGTGTGTGTTCACATCACCTCTTTCAGAGATATTCTTGAACTGACCGGGGATCTGGCTAAACTTGTAGACTTTGTACCGTAGAGGCTACTTGTTTAAATTTTGGCCTGTATCTAGATGTAGTTGATGGACATTCGGAATAAGACTTTTAAGACAAATGGCATTGACGCCTTCGTAAATTCGGGGCGGAGTGGCCGGTCGGGTTGATCTGAAATTGGCATCATTACATTTTCACCCTCTCACCTCTTTTACCCCCTTCGTCGCTATCGACGGTTTTAGGGTTTACTTTCTCGCTGAATAGCGAGCACTATCCATTTTTACTCTTCTATTTTTTTTCATCTTCTGGAACGACACGGGTGCTGCTATTTTTGCAGGCTCACCCACCCTTAAATCATGACCACCACTGACGGATACCATTCACCCATCTCTCAGCTGCTCACGACTCTTGGGCTAACTAGGGAAGATCTGCAGCAACGTAGCGATGAAATGCGACATTTTTTGACTGCGGAAAATAGTCAATCTTCACGCGTCGGGCCCCGTGGCAGAGCTGATAGTACCAGCTCACATATCAGCTCTCTGTCCAGGTCAAATAGCATTTTCTCGACTTCTGCACCATCTCTTTCTCGTGCAAGTTCTATTTCCTTCAGAGACGCGTCGCCTCCTGTCACACCTGTAAAATTAGAGGCTACCGAAGCTGGACTCCCGCAACGTCAGTTCGACAGCATGGATGTTATCATCGAGCGACAGAGGCAGGCGAGGAAGGAGAAAAGACAGCGAAGGGGAAAGGAAAAGGATTCTCAACGAAGAGCTTCAATGTCAAATGGATCACCGACACTAAGCGGCGCGTCGAGCCGCAATCTGATCATCGACTCCCTTTTGCAAAGACGCGACGATGATCAAATGGACGTGCAGGATCAACTGAAAACTTTGACCCGTTCCTCTATGGAGGCAAGTCTATCTGATGAGAAATTTACTGAAATTTATCTCATTTATTGTTCTCAAGGCTCGATCACCACCGCCTCTTACCCCTCAGCAATCGAGGTATTACAGAGAACACACAGTCTCTCAATCAAAAGTGGTGCGCTCTCGTGTACATGCCGGGTTGGCACATTTGTTAATTAATCTGCTTCAGGTTGTTCCGAAAGTTGAATCGCCTGTCCAGACACCTGTTCTTTCGCAGCAGCTTGCTCCCCAGCAGCCGAAGCCTTTTTATCCCTTACCTGACACCGTTAGTCTTACTGCTCTCCAAACTTTTCAAGCCAGTCTCTCTGGTCCTCCAGTCACTCCGCACATCCGACGAGTTCAGACTTTGAACGAAATCGCAGAACGCTCTCCTCTTCCTCCTTCTTCACCGTTTCTCCATTCTCCCCAGTCGTCACCTGCCCGCCCTATCGTGAACCTCGTTTCGTCTCCAGGTCCAATGGGACCCCCTCCTGAAGAAGATTCATACGGAAAACTTCCTTATACGTTACCTTCAGGGCCGTATTCACCAAATAAACCTGACCTTTCCTACGCAGCTCTCCTTGGTCAAGCTATCCTGTCTTCTTCCGATCATCGTTTGACTCTGCAAGAAATTTACGATTGGATAACCATTGTTTATCCATTCTTTAAACGTGGGGAAACTACATGGATGAATAGCATCAGACATGTCCTAAGTACAACCGCGTGTTTCCGCAAGGTAACACGCGATCGTGCGCTCGGTCGTACTCAGTGGGCAATCTGGGATGAAGACCTTGAATGCTTCAAAGGTGGAGGGTTCCGAAAACAATTCTGTAAAGACATGAATGGCGGCAAGACTGGACCAGAAGCTAGAACCAAACGAGGCCGGAAACAGGTGGAAGACAGCGATGGCAGTGCTGAGCCCAAACCCAAGAAAGTCAAAAAGGATAACAATCTCAAAGATTCTGATAAGGGTCATCAGCGCGCTATTGCTCCTGCCACCCCAATCTTCCCACCCACACGACCTGCTCCTCCCCTTCAACCATACCGAGGAGCTTCCGTTGCGAAAAACCTGACCTCCGAAGTCGTGTTTCCACCTTTACCAGCCGAGTCAGGCTTTCGTCTACTCCCTGTCCATACGTCGTCGAGTTCTAATTCACGAGCGAACTCTCACGTTGATGCAGATGATGGAATACGACCTTCATCGCCCACACCCTCTGTCCTCGAATCACAATGCACAGACCCTTCCTCCACCTCGTCCGTTCCAGACCTTACACCCAATCTTAGCTCTTCTAGTCCTCCGCGGTCAAGTAGCGAGATGGAGCTTGAAGCTCCTATTGAAATCATTGATGGACCCCTATGTTTAGCTCCGTCAGCGACAGTCGCTGGTCTTGACAGTGAAGAGGAAGAGGGTTTTCAGAATATGTTTTCGTCCAGCAAGTTATCTACTAAATTGACACCCGTGCAGTTCTGGGACGATTCGCCGCGAATCAAGGAACTCTCAAGTCTTGGCGGTAAACTCAACTTTACCGTACCAGCCCTCAGCAAATATGACGATGACTCGGAAGACGAAGGGATTTTGTTCAACGCTGTCACAAGTAGAAACAAATCTATGTTAGCTGTAAGTTGATGCACATTCGCCTTTATGGCCTGTACTCATCGTATCAACAGGAGCCGTTTGACCGATTGCCTCCTTCACCTACAAACAGAAGGCCTGCGACGAAAGGTCGCAAGTCCAAGGTTGCTGCATCCAAAGCACGAGTTTCAAGGCCTATGCGGCTTTCTACACCGCCACCTCGGGATAATCTGACCACTCCTCCCCCGAATCAAAACCTTGAGATTTCCCCGGTCCGCACTCCTCTGTCCCATAAAGGCTTGCATATGAGCCCCACCGCGAGTCTTGCCCATTACAAGTCTCACCTTGATCCACCTCCGACTCTACAATTCAACCAATCATCCTATGGTGGTGCACCGTCCACGCCAAAGAGATCATTGGCTTTCCCTCTTCTAGATGATTCTCCTTTCCGATCCTCGCTCATCGGTATGTCTCCCTTCCGTACACCCGGCTCCAGTGGTCTTTTCGATCCTCATGATCCTCGTGCGCTCCTCGATGAAGAGTTCCGTAGAATAGGCCCGGGTGGATTTGGTGAAACCAGTCCTGCGTCCGGCCTATTTGGCAAAGAGAGGCAGCTGTTGTACGATAGTCCCAGTGGGCTGGATAGCAGTCCTGGAAAGTACAAACGATGGTGGTGATGCAATGAAGCTTTCAGAGCTCTCCACATCTCAAATCATTGATCTTTTACGCAAATGTGACAAACAGTGTACCTCTCTGGTTTGGAACCGGGTTTTGTATTGATATTATGAATGGTGATGGTTTTATCTTGTCTTGTATGTTTTTATCTGTGCTAGTGATATCTGTTCCCCTCCTGTTGTCTTCTTGCCATTTTCCGCTATATGACGTCTGCTCCAGACTGTAGTCGTAGTCATTATATTGTCTAGCGCTATCCTTTCTCCTCTTCCGAACTCGAACGATCTTTAGTAGTTAAGTTACTTACATACTTATGTATTCCGTGCCGTTGAATATCATCGCGTTGACCACATTTGTGCGACAAGAAAATTCAAGTTAAGCGCCCAAATTTTCTTCAACTTGGCCCTCATGTCGAAGCCCATCGGTACACATCGGACTCTATGCTCAATGTTCATTCCATCTAAAACACAATTTAAACAGCTTTATTGTCGGTTTACGACAAAGCGAACCTGATCGAATTTGCCAAAGGCTTGGATGCTGCAGGTATTAAACTGCTTGGCTCAGGTGGGACTGCAAAAAAAATAAGGGAAGCTGGTATTCCTATTGGGTAAGCCTCGACGCAATCATTTTGCAGCTTTCTCTCATTGTCCACAGTGATGTATCGGACATTACTAAGGCGCCGGAGATGTTGGGAGGTAGAGTGAAGACTCTCCATCCTGCAGTCCACGGAGGTATGTCAATAAGTCCTCATGCAATTGAAATGTTCAGTCCTCACGTTATATACTTAGGAATTCTTTCCAGGAACATTCCATCTGATCAGGAAGATCTCAGTTCCCAGAACATTGAACCCATTTCGATCGTCGTCTGCAACCTATATCCATTCACATCCACCATTTCCCAGCCTAACTGTACACTCGCGGATGCTGTCGAGGAAATTGATATCGGTGGGGTAACTCTTTTGCGTGCAGCTGCAAAAAATCATGAGCGTGTCTCTGTGCTTTCTGATCCTGCTGATTATGCCGAATTTCTGGAAGCATGGAATCACGGTCAGGGAGACGTCGGGAAGGCAATCCGCAACAAACTAGCTCTCAAGGCATTTGAGATGACAGCAAAGTACGATGATGCGATTAGTGGATATTTCCGCGAGCAGTATGCCTCTGGAGATTTACCAGAAGGAAAACTCGCTGGACCTGTCCAGAGAATTCCTCTGAGGTATGGCGCCAATCCTCATCAGAAACCTGCCCAGGCATATGTTACCGAGGGAGAGTTGCCATTCAAAGGTCTGGGTATATTCACATATATAATTACATGCTAGTCACACCCATTTCGTAGCTTTGCGTGGTTCACCTGGGTACATCAACCTTTTAGACGCACTGAACTCGTATGCTTTGGTCAAGGAGCTACAAGAAGCCCTCAATCTTCCCGCTGCTGCCTCTTTTAAACACGTATCGCCAGCCGGTGCCGCCGTTGGCATCTCACTCGACGAGACTGAGAAAAAGGTCTACGGAGTAGACGACCTGAAGGAATCACTTACTCCGTTGGCTTGTGCCTACGCCCGCGCACGCGGAGCCGACAGGATGTCTTCATTTGGTGATTTTATTGCACTTTCTGCACCCTGTGATCTTGCTACTGCAAAAATCATCTCTCGAGAGGTGTCCGATGGTATCATCGCTCCCGGATACTCACCCGAGGCTCTCGACGTTTTGAGCAAGAAGAAAGGGGGAAAGTACTGCGTGCTCGAGGTGTGATATAAAATCTCACCGTGAATAACATCGTCTGACTGTTATCCAAGATTGACCCTAGCTACAAGCCTCCAGAAGTTGAGACCAAACAGGTCTTTGGTATTTCTCTGCAACAGCGACGGAACAATGCAAAGATTGATGCTAGCTTGTTCGATAATATCGTCACTGTGGAGAAAGAAGTACGTGGCAAGCTCTGTCTCATTCGTATTTTTAGTCTCATCCTACCTATCAGCTTCCTTCATCTGCGCAGACAGATCTCATCCTTGCCACTCTTGCACTCAAATACACCCAATCAAACAGTGTAGCTTATGCTCGCAACGGGGCAATCATCGGTCTCGGAGCTGGGCAACAGTCCCGTATTCACTGTACCCGTCTGGCCGGTGGTAAAGCTGATCTATGGTGGTTGCGCCATCACCCACATGTTCTCGCCTTGCCGTTCAAAAAAGGCGTGAAACGTGCAGAAAAAGCCAATGCTATTGATCTTTTTGTTAGTGGTGAAATACTTGAAGGGGGAGAGAAGGAGCATTGGGAAAGCCTGTTTGAAGGTCCAGTACAGGGCTTGACTGATGCTGAGCGGAAGGAGTGGGCAAGCAAGCTTGAAGGAGTGGCTTGTTCAAGCGATGCATTCTTCCCCTTCCCTGATAACGTTCATCGTGCAAAGAAGAGTGGAGTGAAGTACCTTGCTGCTCCTAGTGGAAGCGTCATGGACGCTGAATGCATCAAGGCTGCAGATGAGCATGGAATGGTCTTCGCGCATACTTCGTTGAGGTTGTTCCACCATTAGTGCTTGCCTTTTACTCGGCGTTTTCTTGATGTTCTCGATAATATTATATTACTATGTGTATCGATCGACGATTATTCATGACTATATGCCGCCAAAGATGTCGGTTCACCCCGATTCAGACAGATTCGGATATGTATGATAAATACTATGCTTCTTGGCCTTATTTCCGACTCTCTCACGTTTTTGGGTTTCCAGATGAACTCAATGATCAGATATTGGAAGTCTGTCACAGGATATGGCCGTAGACGGGCCTTCTTTATTCTTTCTGTCGTCCCAGAGGGTGCAGGATGGATGTTAAGGTTGTATTGAGATTCATGAATGCAGCCGTTTGCACCCGTGTTCCTCGAAGTAGACTTCAGTATTATGACAGATCTCTGGCCACGACTTGAGACACGATCTACTTCGATCATCGAACGTTCCTGTAGATGTCGACAGCAAGACCTGAAGATATTTAGGGAGGATGGATCCAAGGGAATGCAGATGATCTTGTTTCGTAACCTCAAGGAACGGCAATCTAAGCCCAGCCCGGGTTTTTGCCCTTATCGCATTGAGTGGTGGTGAAACGCCTCAAACTAGATGTTTCTATATCACTAGACATCTTGAAGTGAACTCCCCCACTCGGTACAAACTTTGTTGAAGAGATTCTGTTTCTCTGTTCCATTTCGATTGTCAGAAAACATGTCGATCGTCAAGCGCACGAAATCCCATAGTCGACCATTTGATGATCTAATGATGAGTTACGGACTGTGAGTCTACGGGTAGAAAATCTATTACGAGGCTGAGCTTCGTTTCCCATCTACTTATCGGGAGCTGAGTTAGGGATCAGTTGAAATCTCAGCGGTTGAGCGATTCGGATCTAGGGCAGTATCTGCATTGGAAGGAGCTTCAGGGGATGGAATCTCATTATTCAATGGATCCTTGAGCCACGCTGCGATGAATTTTCGCCACGGATTTTTTGAGGGCACAAAATGTCCTGTAACGAAGGTTCTAATCAGGACGGCGGGCGAGGATTTGTCATCGCGGTACGTACCGCCGTCATGCTTTTCGATTCTCCCGTTCGTTGTTACTTCTGTCAAAAGCTTTGCTCTGGCAAACGGTATGATAGGGTCAGTCAAGCCGCATATGTGAAGTGTCGGTGTTGAAAGGCTTGAAGTAGGAGATAGGATTGAGGTTGAGAACGGGAAAGTGGGTAGGAATCCTGCTGCACAGATGCATAGAGATCTATAATGAGGGCATTAGGGAATGTTATTATGTAGAGGAAGAGTTTGATGTACAATTGTGGATGAGGAGCTTTGCCATCGATGAGAAATTCGGAAAACTTAGATGGGTCCTCAAGCAAGGCTGTAAGAACCGCTCCCATAGCTGCACCTTGACTGATAAACGACATGAGTGAATGAATACTCAGAACGACCTCGATTGCACCTGAACCCGAAAACGCCATCGAACACCTTTCCCTCGTCCACATTTCCCTTCAAAAAATCTCTCAAAAAGACCAGAGAGGTTTCCATGCCAGTGGAAATTGTTTTCTCTTTGTCGGCGAATTTCCACCATCCCCGCAATACAGCATTCGCATCCTTTAACGGATCTGCATTTGCTTCGGGCTCCGTTGGCTCATTATCGAATAAATCTTCTGGCTGTAAAACATGAGGAGCATCAACAAACACTGGATCGAAGATACTTCAGTTATGAAATGAATATCGCCAAGAGGAAGTAAAGACACACCGAATTCCACAGTACTCTTGCACTGTTTTCGCAAAGCCGATAACTGCGTAATAACGTGTATTGAGCTGGATGGCTCGTATTAATCAAGGATCGAGATACCCACTCTCTTGCTGAAAATGTATCCATTTTGCGCATACCTGGCCACGGCTTGTCATTGCATTTATATATGAATGGCGATGTCGTGACTTACCCGTGAAGAACAAGGATTCGTTTTAGTGCCGTTGAGGACATACTGTAGCCGTAAAAGTTCACGAAACGTACAAGAATCGGAAGTTGAGCGTGGAAATTGGTGGACAACGGTGGAAGAAAAGATATGACTTGGGTGGGTTATTTTTGTTCCGAGTGCATCCATTGGCTACTTGTCACTGGGAGGTCTGGATGAGTCGACCCGTTCAAAGGTAGAAAGTTCAGCAATGGTCTTCACGGTGTACACTTACATCAATTGTCATTACGGTGTCGCGTTCGATAGACAAACTGGGGATGAGACATAGCAGCAGGCAGCTCCGGAGCACAAACTCACCAGGAGATTTTTCGCGTCTGAGCCTACCCTAAACTCGTTCAATAGGGGGGGATTAAGCTGAATAGGCTAAGATATACCCACACTGCAGTTACGCATAATACAGTGGACTTAAAAAGCCCAAACTACCTGCAGCTTCTATGTTCTCTCCCACCATTTGCGCCTATCGCAAAGCACCGCCTATTATTTTCCCCTCCATCCATTGAAGACCATATCATGGCACCGAGGGTTGCAATCATCATTTACTCGATGTTCGGCCATATTGCAAAGAGTATGCTTTTGTGCAGAATTGACTGAGATTTGGCTCTGATTAATGATGAATGCGCATTTTGCATTTTCGTTCACGTAGTGGCCGAAGCTGTGAAAAGTGGCGTAGAAAATGCTGGTGGAGCGGTTAAAATCTTCCAGTATGTATATGCTATAGTCATTATAACTCACGTACTCAGTCTTACTCAAAATATCTAGGATCCCCGAAACGCTTCCCCAAGAGATTCTGGACAAGATGCATGCTCCTGGGAAACCCAACTACCCCGTTATCAACGTAGACCAACTCACTGAATTCGACGCGTTTCTATTCGGTATCCGTGAGTGAAGTATGGCGTTTTTGATGTACTCAGTTCCTGATTTCCTTTTACCCTTAGCTACGCGGTACGGGAATTTCCCTGCTCAGTGGAAGGTTCGTCTCCATTTTCGATTCATTTATTCGGACCTTTCTAATCGTTTCAGACATTCTGGGACGCCACTGGCGGCCTTTGGGGTAAAGGAGCTCTCGCTGGAAAATACGCTAGCGTCTTTTTCTCTACCGCTTCACCTGGAGGAGGTCAAGAGTCTACTGCTATGAACGCCATGTCGACACTTGTTCACCACGGGGTGATCTTCATACCCTTGGGATACTCTGTTGCATTTGCGCAGTTGACAAATATGGACGAGGTTCGCGGCGGTAAGCATATCTTTCATTTCTATCTACTCCTCTTTTGCGTTGATTTAGCACTGCTCTATTTCTGATCTTTTTAGGATCTCCATGGGGCGCGGGTTGTAAGTTTTCTGAATCAGAGCGCATTTGCGATCTTCGGTTTGTATTCTTAATACTTCACACCTCGTAGGCTTTGCCGGACCCTCTGGGACGAGACAACCGTCGGCTTTAGAGCTCGAAATTGCAACTATCCAAGGTGAATTCCAGTTCAAACCTTCAGTCTACCTCCCCAGTTCAAGTGATCTAAATTTGTCATAGGGAAACACTTCTACACGACCGTTTCCAAAGTTAACTTCTAAGGAAGTAGCACTAAGTAGCAACGACTTTTTCTAGGCGTCTGAATATCCATTTACCATCAATCTTGGTTGTACTCGCAAACGTTATAATTATTCTATAGACTGTGAAAAGATTTTGAATCGATTGTATGTATGTAGAGTGTAAATATAGGCTGCCTATTGTTAGATGAAAAGCGAACTGTAACATGTGGCTAGATAACTGGGTAGCTACCAACGTCGTCGGTAATTAGGAGGCAAGTTCAGATTCAATGATGAATGAACATGGTATCAAGAAAACAATCTCAAGTAATACCAACCTCCACCAACTACAAGCAAATATATCCTCATAAAGTACCTTCAACCATACTGGTAGGCAATCTCAGTCCGGACTGGATCTCGAAGATCAACATTGCAGGTATTGGCAAGGATATATTTCGAAAGGAAATATTTGTTTGCCAGTGGATACCACTGGCAACTCCCGAAACATTCCTTGCCGTCCTGAGCGTTATAAGGGTTGATGACCTACGAATTATCAACGTATCGCAAAAGGTTTCTTATATCATGCGAACCACAATCGCAGAGGTGTTGCTAGCGCCGCCTAGCGGCCTCTAGCGGCTGATGTCGCATGTAATCAATTCATTCAGCAATTTATGCAAGCGCCAGTTTCAGCGCTTCAGCTCACCGTGCGAATAAGAGTGCAGTCAAAAAAGAGCTTGACGGCAGCTACGACGAGCAAATGGGCCATGTGCAACGACGACTCGCATCTACGACGGCGAAGCTAGCATCTTCTCTCTCTACCGCACATCTCCAGAAATTTCCTCCAAAAGAGCTTCTCTTCGTGAAAGGCAGAGAAATTCCGACAGCGACCATTGACCCGGAAACCTGGGCTTCCTTACAACCTCCTCCACCGACCGCGTTATCTGCATTCGCCCACAGAATAGGCCTTTCTTCTGTCCTCACTTCAACAGAAGTCATACAGCAAGTATGCACTCACCCCTCTTTCCTCCAGCATTTTAAGCAACATAAACCACACGAGCAAGAACCGGCGACGAATGGTCAGCTTGCCGCAATAGGGAATTCATTAATGGGTCTTTTTGCAACGGAATATGTTAGAGCAACATATCCTTACCTTCCAACGCGTGTCATGAAAGCCGCTGTCACTGCCCATGTCGGGCCATTGCCTTGCTCAAATGTTGCTCAAGAAATGGGTGCAACTCCTTTGCTACGATGGCACAGATCAGTGCGTGCTAACTTGTTAGCTTCCCCTTCTTTGCTAAAACTTCATTTAGCGTGGTACACTGTTGAAACCTGGTGTCTTACATTCCGACGCGTTAGCATCAATACCAAGAGCGCTCACCGCTCTTGTGTATCAACGACGTTCTCTCCCATCCGCCCGACAATTCGTTCATTCCTATTTCCTCAGCCGAGAAGTAGATCTACGTGGAATGATCAAGTTTCTTGACCCAAAGAAGGCTCTACTGGAGATGGTGAAAAAATTTCAACGGGAGCTTCCAAAATCTAGGTGAGTGTAAGAACGGAATTGCTCACAATCTTCAATCTTACTGATATATACATGTCCCAGATTACTAAAAGAGACTGGTCGTTATTCAAATTCACCTGTCTTTGTCGTTGGCATATTCTCGGGAGAGGACCAACTGGGAGAAGGCTTCGGAAGTTCACTGAAAATGGCGGAATATCGTGTACGTATTCCCATTCGGAATACTGTACCATAATTTTCTCAATATTTTACTCCAGGCTGCGGAAGACGCACTCCTTCGTGTTTACCTTACACGGACACCACCACATCTCATTCAGCTGCCGTCACAAACATTCCCTATGGGCGTTGGCGATGTTTACAGGAAAGCTCCAGAAGGTAACTACAAATCCGCAGATCTAGTCGAATCGGAGATCATGTACGCCAGCTCGGGCAACAGCTTTACACGTAGCTCATAAATCCTAATCACGACTCTAATCTTGGATAAATCTGTGGCATACTATATTTCTTGAGTATCAGTTATCTTACGGGTGAGGCCTACATATTGAGAACACGAAAGCCCTTCATGAAGCTCGACGTGACACGAACTACAAATCCACTTTTCACACCTCGGACAATGGATAAGGGTTCCGGGACTTCCAACCCGGTAAACCGTAGTGCAATCATGAGTTGGGCATAGTTTATAATCTTCCGAGCGTTGCCAAATGTGTGATACAAAGGAATGTTCGAGGAGGTCATTCTCTTCTTGATTCGAGAGTACCTTGCGAATAAGGCTATATGGGATGGGTGCAGAACAACGAGGTGTCTCTGCCTCTCCATCATTACCTTTGTCGAGATCAATAGCAGCGATGCACGTCATATGAATGAAATTTGGATTGACCAAAGACCTGAACCAGAGACCGAGGCAAGATTGGCAGAATTTGTGCTCGCACCCCAGCAAGACGGGTTCCGCGACTATCGAAAGACACAACCTACAGGACTGTTCATTCACGACCATAGGCGAAGCGTCGCTCTCACGAGTAAACTTGGAGATTGTCGCCCATTCTTTTTCGCGTTCGTCGACGCTTCCACGTATGGTTATGGTTCTGGACTGATAGTCAAAATGAAGCTTATCGGATAAAGCAGCTTCGTTTGTGTATCCCGCGCGTATCATGTAACCCATACATGCATCGGAAACACCCATAGTGAGAACACAGCTCTGCACTTTAGCTAAAAATTTGTGCAAAAGATCCTTTGCATAGGTGCGACGTTCCTTACTTCCAAAGGCCAGTACGTGCCGGTTCCGGAAGTCCCTTTCAATGAAGAAAGAGCCTGCCTTCCGTGTGTTCATCAGATCGATTTGTTTGGTGCTACTCGGAAGATCGAAGTAGTCATCCCATAAAGGTTTGTTGTCTTCATCTAAGATGATTTCACCTTTCATAAGCTGATCAAACTCTAGTCGGGCCCTCGCAAAGAGTATGGGGTCCGATCCGTATATTCGTAGCTCGAAATCATCAGCTAAGTTTAGGTGTTCCTGAACTTTGATCCCCGGACCATGAATCGTTTGCAACGAGTTTATATCCGCACGCACCGTAGAGGCTTTCTCTTGAGGAAGGCGATAACACAAATAGAAAGTCTCCTGGACTTTCAGACGACCGCCACCTAGGAATGCATGCTCCGTGTCGTTCAGCGTGGTAATTGCGCGTGAGGCAACAGCAGCATCGGAAAACCGTGCAAAAACCATAGTGCGAGCCGTATTTGTGGGCGAGACTTCAACAGCGAAGTCTTCGAGTTCTCCACAAGTCCGTAACAAATTTTCGAGCTGATGAGTGGGATTATCAGTGTAGGTGGGGGCAGTCATTTCCACAAGAACAGAATTTTTGAAGAAGTCCATAAGTTTCTGTTTTTCGGTAGTTACAGCAAGTCCTTCAACCCTCAAAGGAAAGTGGGTGTGTTTTTTCAGCCGTAAATTCCGAGAAATTTTAATCTTCCTTCCGTTGAAAACTTCACCGTTCAAACTTTCTGCTTTCTTGAAAGAATCCATGCTTTCGAAATAAACCCACGCTGCACGACTGGGAGTAGGATAAGAAATTCTGACTGCAGAACTGGAATCGCTAGGGTGCCAGTTGTAGATACTAGGCGCCTTAGAGTTTAAGTATGCGCGTAATAAGGTATTTGTTCCCAACCTCGAAGACTCATGGAGTTGCTTTGCAGCTTCTTCTGCTTCGTGTCGATCAGAGAACTTCACCTTTGCGTGATAGCAGGAGCCGCCTGTTTTCGGAAATTCGACTTGAATTTCTAGTACGTTTCCAAACACGGTGACCAGGCTGGAAAACTCATCCTCGCTGAAGGATAGTGGTATGTCGAACACAAAGGTAGTATCGGATTCGAATGCGGTAAGGATTTGTTCTGGAGATGCGTTCTGTCCGTATTTGACATTACAATGGAAGGATTGTCGAATAATCGACGTTAAAGGCGACTAGTCGAACGAGGAATCGATGTAGAACACTCAAAATCAGCAAACGGACAAAGAAGCTTTTTCAATCCGAACACTTACCATATTATCTTCATTGTGATCGAAGCCATTTGGAACTGGTGTCTGCAAGGCGTTGATGTCGACCCACTGGAAAATCCAATTTAAAACTTACATCGATCGTGTCGTCGATTCCGACTGTCACTTCCGAGGTCTGTCTCTCACCGTTGTCCGCAGGGGTATGAGAGAGTTCACAATTTTCACCAAATGGACAATACCCTTGGCCAAATGCCTTGCAGGGTAATTTGCTATGAGGTTTGTGAGAGTAATTTTCGGGGTCAGGTGGACCCCAATCGGGACCATTCCAAGCGTCGTCTGCTACACCCCAGTTCATAGATGAATGCGTGTTGCCTGATGCTATTCCCCTGCTATCCTCCTCCGCAACGACCTCTTGAACGTGTTCATGTAAACGGTAGCTAGTTCCTTCCTGTCCGTTTGCGTCATGAGTCAGACCACTGTCATCGGAATCATTGGAGCCCGGCTGGGCGTCGACTACTTCTAGTCCCTCTTCATCTGTAGTTCGTTCACGGTCTACTCGAATGTCTCGAATGTTCTCAATAACAATTGTTCCTTCAGTGGCACCTAAATCAATAGGTCGGTTGCCGTCAGTGCAAGCATCGAAGTCTCCGGAAATCTCAGCAGATTCAGTGAGATTTCCATCGGCATCATCTGGAGCGTCCGGCAAAGGACTGTCTATGTTGTCATTGGTATCCTCAGGAGAATCCAATTCCTGGTGACCAAAATCCACGACTGATCCTTCCTTGGGGACTGTATTTAGTAGATTCCTGCCATTTGGAGATACAGGATAATTCTCATTGTTATTATGAGCCCGAGACGAAGGCTCAGAGGTAATTTCATTCTCGTCGAGGCTTCGCGAGAGATCCGCTGAGATCGCATCTACAGTAGAGCGAGCTGAACTTTTAGGTTTCGTCTTATCAGAATCCAATGTACCGTCATTGTCCCAGCGACTTTTACGATCCTTGGCCCACAGATGAGGTGGTGTTTCCATCCCTCTACGTTGAGACCTCGTCCCTCTCGACCGGCTGGATGAACCAGATTGAGTCCCCCTTGACCTACTAGATGATTCAGAATGTGCTCCCTTGGGACCGAGGTGATCTTTTCGACGATTATTATCATCAGCTTTGCTACGCTTTTCAGACTCTTTCATGGTGGACCGTTCAGGCTCCGAAGAGGTTGTATTTCCCCAGCTTTCAATATCTTCACCCCAGCTTTCGGCAGAAGGTGCTTTGTTGTCCCATTCGGATGTATCTGCAGGCTCCGCGGTCTCCACTGTCTCAACCCACTTGACCGCGGAGTCTGATCCACTTCCCCATCCAAAGTCGTTACTTGTGGGATTTTCATGATTTTCATGGTGGGTGTCGTCTTCATGGTCAGCAGTGATGGAGGGGATGGGTTCGGGATTATTGACAGCTGAGTGCAAATATGGGCAATTGACGCCTCTTTTACAGGAATTGGTTTTCCAAAAGTGGCACACTCTCTTGCTTTGTTGAAGACTGTTCGCTGTGTGTTCGTTGTGCGATGGATTGAGATAAACTTTCGGTACTTCGTGCGCTGGCTCAGCATCAAGCTTCTGCAACTCTTCGTCGGTGAGACGGTGTCTGAATCTACATGATCTTCCCAGTGGGCAATTACCATCAACGAAATACCGTTGACACCAGGGCTTTCTTGCGTTGGATTGGTCGGATAGGGGAGCAGAGACAACAGGAGATACGCTCTGGGTGAGCAGATTATTAGATCCAGAGAGATTGGGTAGAAGGGGTGTCGTAGGAGGGAAATAAGAAATGGGGGCATAACTAGGAATCATGGGTATGGTTCGGGCGTATACATTTGGGTCAAAATATGGTGCAGCATGCATGACAAAACCAGGAGGAATACCGGTTGGGGGATATTGACTGTGGGAGGTGGAAGGGTGGTCATTTCGTACAGGTTGTTCGTACGGTGAACCCGGTTGAGGAGAGCGATCTCCATGCGCCTCCGTAGTTGACTGGGAATGGCTCGAGACCTGTGTATCCTGCCGTTCGACGGATGGAGAGTTACTATGACTCTCGTCGTCTAAGATGATTCTGATGTTAATTGATCATAATGTGCTAAACACAAGATGTGAAATGTACCTTGCGTTTCTCGACTGATAAGATTTCCAAAGAGTATACCTCTCTCATGGCGAAACACGCATTCTGAACCTTTGTTGCATTCACCTTTGATGAAAAACTTGCACAGCAACGGCTGGAGTTCTCTGCCTGTCATCGTATGGTCGTTCAGACAATTATCTCCATAGCGGCAATCGCCTTTCAGATAATACGGGCAGACACTTCTCAACGGAGAGGCTAGGGAAACATCATGGGAGAATCGACATTGATCTCCATTGTTACAGGCATTTTTGGCGAAAAATACGCAGGGTTTTCTTGTTGATATCATAGAAAATGTTGCAGGGCATCAAAGGGAAGATATAGAGGCGAGCCTCAGGGTAAAAATGTAAGTCTAGATGAACACGCTGATGACTGCAATCAAACTGCGAAGAAGTTTAATCCCAAGGAACACGTGAAGTCTTTCTTCCCAACTGCCATCACTGACATAGACCGCGGCAAACGACGTTGAGATGGTGTACCATAATCTGAAAGGTGAGTGATATCCTCGCTGCTCTGAATAATAGCTGACAACGTGCCGCAGCCCTTATCAAGGGTATCCGAGGTTGCAAGGTCAGCTCGGCCAATTTTGAATGAATTACCCGCGATAACTTGGACAATACACAGACTGTGGCAGATGAGCGGGCACTCATTCAGCAAGAGTCTGCAGCTATTCGTGCTTCCTTCAGAGAGGAAGACTCTTTTGCGCGCCACAATAATATCGCGAAACTACTGTACATCCATATGCTGGGATCTCCAGCACATTTTGGTCAAATAGAATGCCTGAAACTCGTCGCGAGTCCTCGTTTTTCGGACAAGAGGTTGGGCTACCTTGGAATCATGCTGCTGCTAGATGAGAGTCAAGAGGTTCTTACTTTGGTGACTAACTCGTTGAAAAAGTACGCGAGCCTTCCTATCGAACTAAATCCTTCCTCACGAATTACACAGCGACATGAACCACTCCAATATGTACGCGGTCGGGCTTGCGCTTTGTACTTTCGCCAATATAGCATCTGAGGAGATGTCTCGAGATTTAGCCAACGAGATTGAGAAGCTGTTGGGTTCAAGTAATACATATATTCGGAAGAAGGTGTGTATTGTTTCCAAGGATAATTTGATGTCGGCATTCTAAAAACCCTGATCACATAGGCAGCTCTATGTGCGCTTCGAGTGATAAAGAAAGTCCCAGATTTGGCCGATCACTTCACAACGAAAGCCAAAAATCTCCTCACCGATCGGAACCATGGCGTCCTTCTGTCAGCTATCACTCTCGTCACTGAAATGGTACAGACCGAACCGGCTGTACTCGATGAATTCCGTAACGTACGCGTACTTAGCCTCCCCGATGTTGCAAAATTTCTTCTCATATCCTGCAGGCTGTTCCTCTACTCGTTCGCAATCTCAAATCGCTCGTTACTACCGGATACAGCCCTGAGCACGATGTATCCGGCATCACCGATCCATTTCTTCAGGTCAAAGTCCTTCGTCTTCTCCGATTATTGGGCAAGGGAGATGCCAGAGCGAGTGATACTATGAATGATATCTTGGCTCAAGTGGGCACCCGCTTTTCATTTCCAGTAATCATGGTCTTCACGGTTTCTTTTCCCTTCAGGTCGCTACGAACACAGATTCTTCTAAGAATGTCGGTAACTCAATTCTTTACGAGACTGTTCTTTGTGTTCTGGAAATCGAGGCAGACTCGGGATTGCGTGTAATGGCAATCAATATTCTCGGGAAGTTCTTAAGCAACAAGGATAACAATATACGGTCTGTCTGTCATATTCGATGCTGTTGTTTCTCAATCCTAACGCCCCTGCTATACACAGATATGTTGCTCTAAACACTCTAAACAAGGTCGTATCAATCGATACTAATGCCGTCCAGCGTCATCGGAACATAATACTAGACTGTCTTCGCGACGGAGATATTTCTATCCGACGAAGAGCCTTGGAACTTTCATACGCTCTCATAAACGAGCAAAATGTTCGCATCCTCATAAGGGAGCTTTTGGCATTCCTCGAAGTTGCTGATGATGAGTTCAAATTGGACCTAACTACTCAAATCTGCCTGGCGGCTGAGCGATTCGCTCCAAACAAGAGATGGCACATTGATACGGTTCTAAGGGTTTTGAGACTGGTACGCATCTTTTGATCGGTATAATTGTCAACCAGGACTTCACTCGTTCGTAGGCTGGTAATTTTGTTCGAGAAGAAGTTCTCTCTTCGTTCATCCGACTGGTTGCCCACACGCCTGAGCTTCAGGCTTACACCGCATCGAAGCTGTACACCGCGCTCAACTCGGATATATCTCAAGAGTCCCTTACTCTCGCTGCTGCTTGGGTTTTGGGAGAATATAGTGAGATCATTCTAGAAGGTGGGCTCGTTGATGAAGAGCAACCCAAAACGGTATGTAATTTTTCCTGTTCCACTCTAGTTTATTTTCTTTTAAATTTTCTCATGTCTAGATCACCGATAAGGAGATACTTGACCTCCTTCTTTCCATACTCGACTCCCCATACGCCAACTATCTTTCTCGTCAATATGTACTTGCCTCTATTACCAAAATCTCTTCTCGATCAACCACTAGTACTAATCAGCAAGACCGCATAGCGGAGGTTTTGGCACAATACACTTCAACACCAGAGCTCGAGTTGCAGCAGCGTGCGGTCGAGTTTGCCAGTTTGTTCAACTTGGGTCAGCTGAGAGAGGGTGTATTGGAGCGCATGCCTCCACCAGAGTTGAAGGCGACCGTGATGGGAGTTGGTAAATTGATTTGTTTACAACCGTGTTACGCACTCCATTGAATGGCTCCTTTTAGTAAGTGAAAATAAACCAGTGGGTTCTAGCTCGGGAGGTGATCTTCTTGGCAACGACGAGGTTGCATCCCCGACTACGAATGGCACCAATAATCAAGACCTGCTTGCTGACATATTTGGGTCTTCCGGCGCTACATCCACTCCAACTCCTGGTCCCTCTGCTGGCGCAGCAAACCCTCCTCCGAAATCCCAACAATCTACTATCGATGATATCCTCGGTTTGTTCGGTAATACACCTTCCGCCACTCTAGCCACAACTGCAACTCCGCCTCCTGGATTCATGTCATCATCATCCCCGGCGCCGCCAATGATATCGAACCCTCTCTCCGCCTTTTCCATCCCTACTTCCCAGTCTCCCGTGCCTGTCCATACACCTACACCTGCTGCGCCTGCGCCCCCCGCGGCGTCGCGTCTTACGTCATACACTGCATATGAAAAGAACTCCCTTAAGATAACGCTAACGCCTCAAACTTCCCCCGCTAAGCCTGGTGTTGTCATGATATTAGCTAGATTTCAAGTAGTTGGCGCAGCGCCTGCTACTGGACTAACGTTCCAAGCAGCAGTACCGAAGGTCAGTCCATTGGTTTACAAGAATACAATGACCTCAAACGCCGGCTTTTTGCAGTCACAGCAGCTTCAAATGCTCCCAATGTCTAATCCCAATGTCGGTCCGGGATCTGTGGAAACTCAGCAAATGAGAGTCATTGCACCAGTTGGAGTAAGTTGTTTTATTATGTCTTGACACAGGACACAGACAGTATCTGATATCTCGTCCTGAATAGAGCGCTGTGCGTCTGCGTCTACGTATAGCGTACGCCATAAACGGGCAGGATGTACAGGATCAGGTTGACTTTTCAGGGTTTCCACCAGGCTTGACAGGAGGGGCATAGTCTGGCTTGTATCTCCGTTTCTGTTATATCCTTCTCTCGAATCGGAATCCACTTAGTGCAAATCGTCAGCACATATTTCTAGACTGTCTTCCGCGTATCGCAAACGCAGTCAACTCAGGCTCATGATAAATGAATCATCGTGGACTCTTTATTTGAAGGGTATGTTTTCCTCGCTTCATATGATGCGATTCACAGTCTCGGCCATCATCGCACGCACAGTTGTGGAGTTGACTGAGCTGAAAAGCTGCGGCGAGCTGCGGTTTCCAAATTCTTAAAATATTCACGAAACTCTACTTAGTTACATACATACATCTCATTCGGGATTTTCACTCCTTATTTGAGCGCGCCCTTTTCTCAAAATTCCTTCAACTAATATGTTTGTCCGCCATAAATCATTGCAAACTTTATCTCACTTTCATGTCTTCGTCCTCTGGCTGTCCATCACATCCCCACTCTTTCTGAACTTCGTGCGTTCAGATTCAGTCTTCATTTCCAGTAGTGACTATACTGCTGGAGCGTATGGTGCGGGACCATATCAGACATTCTTCACATCCAATGCTACACCGTATGTCCGAATATATTTTGCGCGTTCAGGCTTTCCGACGGATTTTTGTTCATTATGTAGAGTCGCATTCAACTTCGTACAAGCTTTGAATAAGACCGCAAATTCCCTCAGCTCTGGCTACTTATTCACTTCACCTCGTGGTACGCAGTATCAAAATATGTCCTCAGAAAAATAAATCGAAGCTTTGGCTGCTTACAGGAACTAGCACGGTGCAACCCAGTGCATCTATATTCGATAATGATGGTCATCTCATCTGGGATGGATCTGCATGGGGAGTGACACTAGTATTTCAGGTCGAAACCTACCTCGGAGAGCCCCACATCCTGGTTTGGTCGGGTGATATCCTTAGTACTGGAATAGGGAGTGGGTACTTGAATTTGCTGAACAGCAAATATGAACGTGTTGCCAGATAGTGAACTTCTTCGCGGTCGTGGTTCGCTTTGGAATGCTCATGTCGAATGTACAGCACGACAAACCTCACGGGAATTACAGGTTCCACATACGCAGATTTTCATGAGGTGAATACTCGTTCAAAGACATGCTCTATAACTAATTCTTTGTAGGCTAGAATCACAACTAATAATACTGGACTTATGACCGCGTACTATACGCGCGAATATGATCTATCGCCCTACGGGGGTTCTTCATCTGGGTATCTTTTGGATAGTGTTTTTCAAGAGCTTAACATTACCAGCGGTCCGTGATAAATGATAAATCGTTTGAATGGCTAACCCACTCCCAACTAGGAGAAACTTTATTTACCTGGTACGCTAGTGACCACGTCCATCCTAGCGAATGCTATAACGCTATAGGGACAGGAGGTGGATCTACTGACGAAGCATGGGATTACTTTGCAAGTGCCTTCTTCTCTGCAGCTCGCAGCGCACTGTGTTCAATGAGCGAAATAGCATATCAACGCCATTGAAAAGACAGACGATGGAAACTACCTCATCTCATCTCGACATTGCTTCACTATCTACTATCTCAACGGAACCGATGGTGAAATCATCTGGAAGATGGGCGGCGCGAACAGTAGCTTTGCGATGGGGGATGGCGCTGATTACAGCTGGCAGCATCATGCTCGATGGGTTACCAAGAACGATACTTATGCGACTATGACGTGAGTATCTGGCATTCACTATCGCCTTCTTCCAGTGCTCAACTTTTACATACACAGAGTCTTCGATAACGGAGGAGAATATGGGGAGTATGACGAATCATCTTCGCGGGGACTATATCTTGCGCTCAACTTCACAAACATGACTGTAGAGCTGTTACAGGATTTCATCCCGTATAATTACACGGTTTCAGAAAGCCAGGGTAGCGTCCAACTACAACCCAACGGGAATTTCCTCGTAGGGTAGGTAAAACCCGTTTCTGTAATTTGACTCTCGGTTCTCATAAATATTCACCGTGACTAGATGGGGATTTATGCCTTGGTATTCTGAATACTCTTCAACAGGCGAGCTCTTATGGACCGCACAGTTTGGCGTGATAGGTGGAAATTATAATGAAGCCTGTATGTTCGCCTCATACCTCTCACAAAATATTCTCAGACCTCTTTACATACACAGATCGCATGCTTCGCTTCAATTGGACGGGAGAACCCACCGATCCGCCGTCATTACAGCTGATCCAGTCGTCTTCCAGCAACCTTACCACCGTCCATGTCTCTTGGAACGGCGATACTCGTACAAAGAAATGGGAGTTGATCGGAGCATCCGATTCCTCTGGCTCCGACGCTTTATCGCTGTATAACCAGACACGTAGCGGATTTGAGACAACATTCACCTTCAATACAGCTATCAACTCGTACGACTTCTATGCTGTAAGGGCTATTTCTTCCGATAACACGCATTTGGCAACTAGTAATTTCACTAGCAGCGGAAATGGGGCCGTAACTCTAGTTATTGGGGCTTGGAGAGCAATGATGATTGTCATGATAATTTATTCACTCCGAGTAATTTGAAGCTGCTCGAAGTATATGGTGAACAGAAAATCATAGCAGCTACGAGTGTATTGGATAATGAAAGTAGGATTTCCACAAAAGTAAAAATACATAGGAAACCTTCTTTCAGTTTGTAGCACATCATATCGACCGAAGGAATGCAAAAATGTGGCGTGCACATTGGGAATATTCGAGGAAGTAGTTCTTGTTTGTAAAATGTAGGTACGATTGAAAGAAATGAAGGAGTGACTATTGAGCTGTTCGTAAACTCGAACGTTGGATTTGTACTCCAGGGTTGTCAATTAGGTGTCATGACCACTAATAGACTCTGGCCCTCGTCCAAACTCGCATTCAACTGCTGGGAAGAGGATCCCAGATCTTGTCCATTCCACACTTCCTGGATAGCAAAGCTTCCGGATATTCCCAAATCTTGCCAAGTAACGGTAAAGTTCTGTACTCCAGTGAGAGTGGTGTTGAAACCGCCTTGACCTTCATCAGGTCCATAATTGGCGAGAAGTACTACGACCTTTCCTGTATCGTCAGGGCCACCAATCCATGCTTGCAACTGTTGCGCATCTCCTGTTCCGGTGCCTGGGTTTCTGGGGCGCATAGGGTTTTTGGCAGCAAAGTCTGCGACGTTATGTGCTGCGGCGTTGGTAAGGATGGCTTTGCCGGTATCTAGAACACGAATATCGATACAAGTTGCTACAAGGAAATTGTGGGAAATACGAACCGTCAAGTTGGGTCAAATCGTTTCCAAGTATAAGGTTGGATCCTGCTCCCAACCAATGGTTCATGATTGTAAACCGTTCATCGTCGGTAACTCCATCTTCAGGTGCCGAATTGCCTACATATAGATTGTCCATATCAGGATAGATACTGAGAGTCTCGTCTTGGGAAGTATGCAAGACGATATATTGTCGGTAATTATCAATAGCTCGCTGTACTGTAGCCCATGCGGTGAAAGAATCGGAATCAGCACCGGAGTTGTTGATATCTTGGTCAGTACGGAAGGAGTCCGCATTGTCTTCCCAAATGCTGAAATCATTCGGATCACGAGCAAGTTTCCAGCTGATATCCAAACGCATTTGTCGACCAGATTTGACTATTGCGTTATGATAATTCACAACGGCTAGAGACTCGTTCTGAGGTAACGAAACACCATTATCCGGGGATCCAGGAGTGATAAAATCGAGCTTGATGAAGTCGACACCCCTATGCTCCCGTGATGAGTAGGGTAGAGTATGTATGATAAGAGAATGTAGTCACCATTCAGCAAATAGAGCGACAACAGAATCGTGCCATTGCTGTACACCGTCTTGGCCATATTGCCAGTTGCAGCGAGCGAGACCGTTATCTCCCGAGCAAACTGAACCGATCGTGATATTTGTATCCAGAATGGTCTTGTTCACATCAGCAAGAAAGCCGCCGGGAACGACATAGACACCGAGTTGCAATCCTAGAAAAAATCCGGATTTTTAGACCGTATCATACTTCGATGTATATCGCGACACACCTTCATTATGAAGATGGTTAGCAAGATCTGGTATGTTGAACAACGAGCTATCGGCAATAATCCGACCATTTTCGTCTCCATTGCCACCTACAGACCAGCCAGAGTCTAGGCTACAGTAACTAAAACTCGGCGTCAAAGACAAAAAGTGATAGGATAGTTTCATCGGCCATACCTGTACCCCAGGCCAACAAGGCCAGCAGATACTAGGACGTCGCATTGTTGTTCAACGCTGGTTTGGTTGAAGACAAAAGATGGGTCGGTGGCTGCGTTCGCTTGTATACCGAATGAATTCCATCCACGGGCCGAGTTAGTGAAGCCGTTTGGGGTTTGGGTGATAGTGAGCGAATGTAAAGGAAAGGAGGTCACGGCAGCAGCAAGAGTAGCAGCCCGAGGGATATACATGATTCAAAGAGTGTCTGTGAAAGAATGAAGGTAAGGAATGACTACAAAAAGAACGGAGGTATGGAAGAAAGAATCAAGCTTAAGCGATCGCTTTTTAAACCTGATTGGAGCAGCAGAATTCAAGGCCGTAAGGTCTCTCCACTAGTTTTTCAGGCATTCCGTATTGACGTGGCAGGGTTTATGTACCGGATATAGACAGAATGTGAAGAAGCATCACTCGTTGGCCCGAAAAAAACCTTTTAGGAATCACCAAAAGATGCCTTGTTCGCGTACGTTTGCATTCTCGAGCTTGTATCTTGTGTTTGAAGTGCCTCGTTAGTCAGTGGGATTCCACAGAATTAGATCAAATTGCGCGAATAACACCTGAAAGATCGATGAGGGATGGGACCTGGTCGAAGGACTAAGCGTGGAACAGTGTTGAAGAAGTCAAGGTCACAAGTGGTCAAGGTGGGAGCTGTGTAGCCCTAAAACAAGTAACATCATGGTACATAACCGAGCATCGACCGAGATTGTGTAAACGATGGCATTTTGTATTGTGGTTCATTGCAATGGTGAGAAGGAACATCGAAGACGCAGTCATGTTACAAGGAGACTGCGAAGAAGTGGATGAATGATTTTTGAGACGAGGGTTTGTAAGCATGCATGTAGAGGAATGAAGCAGACAAGGAACGCATCGAGTGAACCGTGAGTAGATATCAACTGATCTCCTCCAGCTCATAACCCAAAGCCAAGATTCCCTTGCGACTGCAATTGACAAGACCAGATTTGCATTAGCACATCTCTCTGATCCCCAAGTTCCGACAGATATCCCTCTGGTGCGAACAAGCTCTGGATATAGTTCGGTGAGTACCTTGTTAGAATTGATTATCAGAACCACGATGACACGTGCGTCGAATTCTGGGTGGTATTCCTTTAGTCAAAGTGGGTACCCCTTTTGGGATCCGCTCTCCGCTTCTCGACAGTCTTCTTGACCTTTCGTTCTGGTCTCACAACGATGATCGGAACAGGGGAATGGGTCAAGCAGTATCGGCTAATGCTGCCCATGGTCCCTTTGCCAATACCTACTTGCCAGGCTCTGTATTTGAAAAAAGTTGAGCACACCGTTCGGACAGTCATATGAAGGACCTCACATACTTTCGTCCACGGGTACCAACAACAACGGAATCAGGTTTATAAAGGGCGATGAGACGATCGAGAGCATCAGTAACTTTTCCAGCAATATATTCCAAAATAATGGAGAGCTATTGGACCGTTTAACAGTTTGGTCACAAGAGACGATTTGGACACAAACTTTACGATCTGGATCATATTCTTGACTCTTCGCTTGAATGTAAGCCATGAGGGCACGAGCATCTTCGCGGACTAGGTCGTGATCTTTGTCTACACCAGGAAGCCACATTAGAAAGAGCAACATCTCAATGGGTGATAAGCTTACCAAGAACTTCTTCTTCAATCCCTCTGAAAACCACGAATTCATCACCATCTTGCACAAAACTTTCTAAAGACCAATCAAGAGCCTCTCTTCCTGATTCATCAGCAGACGAGGCACACAGGAAAACCCTGCAATCAATAGATCAGTACGAGAAACAACAGCAAATCAACCGCAGTTTACCTCGTCGACCTCGTCCTTTTGTACCCAGCAGATTTGGCTCTTAACGTGAAGCTGAACATGCTGGCCACTGGATTCTCAAAGGTGTCAAACGAAACTTTAGGCGTATATCCCGGTACAGGTGTCTGCGGCATGGAGACATAAGGAGATGGGACAGATTGAGTGGTAAGATTGGTTGAAGACGATATACGATGAACAGCTGATGTCGTAGGGCTTGAGGATGCTGAAGGCGAGGGTGCATCTAGGGGAAAGCTGGAATTCGAAGGAAGAGGACTGGTTTCGGTATAAGGAGACTGATGCGGCGAATCAGAGGAGAAAGAGTGCTTCATAGCTGAGCGCCGCGGCACCGGTGTCGAATGTCCTGAGGAGTGCATTGGAGGTGAAGAAGAGACCGACATTATCAGATTTATGTACGTTGATACTTGAGTCAAGATGCCAAGCGATTTTTGGTGCTAGGCGTTGAGGCCTAGACCTTGACACGTGATGATCCTGCGGATGAATCCGAGCTACCATATCAAGGTAAAAATACTCGCTTTGCCCGACAGTTTGACCACACAGAGGAATTCGGATGTCATATTGTCCTACATTGCCGTTTAAGTTCTTCGTGTTCTGAGATGTTGTCATAGACTAACGATTGATACTAATGTGTATATATAAACGGAGCAAACACTGACCATGATACAAGTTATCGTACAACGAGACAGACAATAATACTTACTGAGGAGCCACTTGTGAGCGAAATAAATCAAATGAAAACCTGTAACGGGTGTCGATCATAAACATTCTTCCCTTCGCTCAATTCTCCAAGGTCGGGATAAAATGGAACCATGGCATCCGCGGCACCGAGATACAGCGCATTGTAGATGCGCCAATATACCTCCCTCACCTTCCTAGCTGGATGGAAGAGGCCTTGCAAGACATAGCTCAGGAGCACACCTGGACCAAGCGTCACTCTCATAGCTTCTATCGCATCCATCACTGCACCGATTACGTGAGGAGATGTCTCAAAGCAGTTCGGCCAGACGAGATTCATTAAGTGTAACATGGAGTCTTCGCATCCCAACCCGGCAACGCCTAACGCCAGATGCTTAACGATGGTGCTTGCAGTTTGTCGATGCACCAGATCACGATCAGTAAGAGCGTCCTCAAGCATGGTGACGACGGAATCACAATAGTATGCCGATTGTGGGCCAACGTATTCGAACACGAAAGATAAGGCCTTCAAACAACCGGTCCTGACGTTCAGTTCTGCAGTTCGATACTCGTTAAGAATAGCGGGAATGCAGGTGAAAGCTGAAATGGAGGGAGAAGATATCAGCATAAGTTAAGGAAGGAGTGAATTTCATGTAACCACTCACGTCCACAGGTTTCAGCCACGATAGCTATAGCTACCGTGCTACACACTCGACTTTGACGTTCTTGCACACGAAGATTGGTCAACAAGACTGAAAGTACATCCTGAGGGCCCAAACTCTTCGCAATATAACCAAAAGAGTTGACAGCAGCACGTCGAATACCCTTCTTGTGCGCCTTGAGCAGATCAAGTAACTCGAAACAGATTCTCATCCATTCACGAGCAGGAACGAATTCCGCACCACGATCAGCGATACGACCAATCAAGTTAATGGACGCCTCTTGCACTTTTTCATGTCGATTACGAAGGATGGGAGTCATTCGTGGCACTAAACACAGAAAAGATTGAATCAGTCGACAAACGTAAAGGTCAGTAACAAGTAACATTCACATAGATCTTTGACCGGAGGGTTCATTTGCGTCATACCAACGACATTGGCAATAGCACCTTCTGCTGCGATGATGCTCCCGAGTGTATCAGGGTATTCCTCACCAAGTTGTTCGAACAGAACCAGCCCGAGCTTACTGAGCAACTGATCTTCTCCACACTGTTTGATGACCACAGCTAACCGGGTGGTAAGATCAGCAGCTTGTTGACGGACTTTGGCGCTCTTGTTATTGAGTCGCCAAAGAATAGTGGAAACAATTTGAGTGAGGTAGGGTTTTACACGAATGCCAAGAGCATTGACAACGGTACCGAAACCGTCCAGCATGACTTGATCCTCAGTAGTCTGTTCTTGGAAGGAGTAGATGATTCCATCGACCAATCTCACTTCCAGACGTTCGTCAATATCGGAAGCACCGAGGGTAGCGACGACTTTAGTGATAGTTTCCATAACCATTTTGCGGTAAGGCTCGGCCTCATCTTTGAGTTCGTTGACAATTCTACCAACGATCTCGGATACACCGGCCTTCTGAGCCAACTCGACAGTAGTCTCAACTACCTGTCTGTAATTACGCCGATCGAGTGCCATTCGACGAACCCAGAAAGATTTGAAGAAATCAGGCAAAATATCATGCTTGATGTAAGCAGGGGTGACACCCTCCGTGGCGGCGCACTGCTTGACGACTTTGAGCACAATTTTCTTCATCTCTTCGTCGGATGTTTGGAATTCTCGAATAAGTATGACTGTTACTTCTTTTGTATAGTAAGAAGCATATTCGGGGTCCATGAGAGGGATAATGAAACCGATAGCTTTGAGGAAAGCAGCCAGGCCTTTTCCACGATGAAGACGGATACCCAACCACAAAGGCTTGAGCACATTATCAAAAGACTCGATACCATAGGGAGCAGCAGCCTCGGCGAGAGCAGCCAAACCAAGCGCAGTCATAGTCCTGACCTTTTGCTGCTCATCGGAAAGACCATGTGCAATGCAATCGACCAGATTGCGGAGATGGGGCAGCACGGCGCAGCCCATCATGATAGCAATTTGCTGGACGATACGGATACCAGTATGTCTGGCCTGCCAAGACTTTTTGGAGCGACATACAGCTTTCAAGAATGGGAGGAGGGATGGAATGCCAAGGGCGGAGGCTACAACAGAGAACGCTCGGGCGGTAGTGTTACGCACGTACTCATCAGCGTGATCAATATCAGGTCGCATAGTGGAGATCATATGAGCTAGACCAGCGGCTTTAGAAAGGTTGGAGATGATTTCACGACCTTCCACTCGCGCATAGTAGTCTTCATCAATGAGAAGGGGTTCAATGACGACGAGGATTTTATGTACATAAGGTCGGACGAGATCATCAAGTTTGTATAGCACACGATCAATGACCTTAACGAGGAGATGCCGTTCCTGGTCCTCGAGAGTACGTTCCATGAGAAGAGGTAGAATCTTGTCGAACAAAGGACCAGCACCAAATTCGCGAGCCTTGTCCGTGATCTGCCTCAGTGCGGTTTTACGCACCGGCGGAGTACCGTTCTTGATCTTCAACAGTAGCCGCATAATCTTCCTCTCTTTCATCTCATCGACCGAGAGCTCCGTTTCGTCTTCTTCTTTCATGATCTTAGCGAAATACTGAGCATCCTCGGGTTTGAAGAAGGCAAGGTTTCCGACACCAGGAATTTCTGTAGGCAATTCTGGCGCGAGACCTGCTGCAGCTGCTACAGCAGCAGCGTCGGAGCTTTCCTGAATATGAAAACCGCCAACCTCGGTCACAGAAGGAGCCTGGAGCTTCCGAGGCTGGACCATGGGCGCATATCCGGGTGGAGGTGTAACAATAACATATCCGGTGGCGGGAAGGATAGCGTCCAGCTCTTCATCAGTAAGATATCTATTGTGTTTATCGTCTTGAGAAAGACCGGGAGCGTTCATGATAATGGGAACCATGGGGGTGTCCTGGACGACTGGAGTCTGATCCCACCTTGAACGCTTTGGAGTTTCGGCGACAGGAGTTTCCGCAGGAGTAGCATCCCATCGCGACCGCCGTTTTTTTGGCGCGGAAGCTTCTAAAGCTTCCTTTGACCATTCACCAGTGTCCATCTTGTTGGGATCTGCATTTTCGTCCGGAGGGTCGGCAAAGTCCCAGCGTCGTTTGCGCTTTGCTCCCGGTTGTTCTCGAGACATGGCAAGCTCCTTCGCGGCAGCTAATTCCATCTCCACGTCCTGTAATTCGGCAGCGGGTGGTGTCTTGTCTAAGTCCATCTTCATCTTCCCTTCCTCTCGTTCCTGTCTTTCCTTCTCCTCTATTGCCCTTTTTACTCTGGCTTCCTCCTGCTCCAGCCTAGCTAGCCTCATTGCGTCCTTGTAACCTCCTTCTTCGCTCCCACCCTCTTGGAAGGCATCTGCGCTATCAACGGCGACACGCTCAAAGCGGCGATTGTGATAGTCGGATTGTCGAGCCGCTATTTGACGGGTCTTTGCGGTCTCTGCAAATGGGTCAACATTTTCTTCTTCCGCAAGATCGGCGAACTCTTGCAGGATTTCCTTGGGGGCTGTATACGAGTCTATCAATCTGGGCGACCCAGGAGGAGACATTATACCTAGTAGAGAGTGGTCAGCTAAAGAGCAGTAAATGCAAAAGTGAAAAGTCTTCACCTATTGAGACCTAGGATTATGTACAAGCTTGTTAAAACTCAAGATGCAAAGTGAAACGTCTGAGTAAGCGAAAACTGCATGACTTGAAGGCGCTTACGAGAGGGCGCTTGCACTCAGAGCTCCAATGCCGTCGTCTTGAGCGAGTGTTCTTACAAATTGCCGACCCAGTAGTCATTCGCATGCGTACATATTATTTGGAAAGTACATTGTTGGAGTAAATTTCTAAGGAAATAATTTCGAATGTTCCCCATCCTGAGAATTTTTATCATGTCCATGTCAAGACCAAGTTCACAATCTGGAACGGATTATTTGTATAACACCAATGCATCCGGAATAAAGGAACGGGGCCGTAAAGTCCTAGAATGTAGGTATGGACCATTTTGGGACTACATTATATTGAATGCAAAGCGAAAGAAAGGAAGGCGAAGAGGGTAAAAAAAACAACAAGATAGGAGGAGGTGATAGTAGTGATATAAGGCAGGTGGTCACTGGGATCTGGGAGTTCGAGTTCACCAACCGTCGTTATCGCAGTGTCCATGTCCTGTCATGATCGATGTGTTCGTCAAATGTTGGTTTTACAATATTATATGATGTTTGTAAAGTCCATGGGTAATTCAGACGAGGAAAGATGTCAGTCCGACTCCTTTGATTAACTGGCATGTTGTGGAAGGTGAGAAAGAGTTCGTAAGTAGAGATATTGCGGTAGGGGAAGTAAGCATTGGAACGGTTGCAGGAAAGGTCATCAGGGAGCCATGGGAACAAACGAAACGGATGGTCAGTGACGTGCACGGAGGGTGAGGAGGCAGATAACATAAAAACTACGGCTGCTAAGGATGTTGATGATGATAATGTCGACGAAGACGAAAAATTCCACTCATATTGTAATCTAGATGCGAAGAAGCAGAAGGACAGAGAGATACAAAGTGAAGGAGACGGAGGAACTGATACGGTCACTCAGCAATCGGGGCGCGTAAAGGAGGAAAGGAAAAAATACGTACAACAGAAACTTTCATCGTTTTCGCTGCTGTTGCCAGACAGCCAGAGGTACATCCTCTTCTTCCGCCCCTCCATTTGTTGGGTACGCGGGTAAGGGGCTTTCAGGCGTACGTGGTCTCGCTTTTGAAGGAACTGCATGAGCGCTGACTCCTTTGCGTATCCTTCCGTTCGCATTGGGGGACGAAGGAGAAGGAACTGCAGTGGCTGATAATGATCGTCCAGGGGTTCGACCACCACCAGTCGACATGTTATTACCATACGCTCCCTGCTGGCTGTAGGCATTCGGAGGCGACTGCGAGCGTCGCTGGGGGTTTGATCCGAGCATTGGTGGTGGCGATGAGTTGAACTGCCTCGGTGAACCGGAAGCAGACCAATTGGATTTCTCCACTGGTGGCATTGCACCAGGAGGTAACCGTTGTTGCTGTTGTTGTTGGGCATACACCAATTGCTGAGGCTGACTCTGGGCCGCATCTGGCGAGTAGTAGAAATTATCGGGAGTCTGCGAATCCGCCGCTTGTACAAGTCGCGGAGCACTCTGTGGAGATAGCGGAGCTCGTTGACCTTGGCCAGGGGACCTTCGTTCTTGAGGCATGCTCTGCTGTGTTGTTGGCCCAGTATTATATCCAGCGTATCCACCATAAGCTTGCTCCATCTCTCGGTGTTGCATCTCGTACTGAGGACCTCGAATAGGTATCTCGGCCCTTCTACCACCTCCTGTACCCATCGGGGCTGGTTTCGTTAGAGGACCTCGTTTCGGCAATGCTTCCTTCTGCTTCTTCATCTCCATTTCCCGTTCCCGTTGCTCCCGTTGTTCTCGCTCCTGCCGTTCCTGTTCCTGCCGTTCCTTCTCCTTCTGTTCCGCTTCCCTATGTTCCTTTTCTTGCTGTTCTTTGTCAGTCGGAGTCGGGGCCCCTCCTGCCGCTGCCTGGCCGACACCAGTCTGCCCATTAGCCGTTTGGTTCTGAGCCTTGTTAATCACGCCCAAATACCAGAACATCAAATTACTAATCAGCACTTGCTCGTAGAGCGGTCGGCGCGGATTAGCCAATTTAATATGACTGAGCCGGTAAATGGCACGCTCGACATGTATGGGATAGCGCGAATAGTTGTTGATAGCCTGAGCACCTGGCGAAGGAGGCGGTTGGTAACTCTTTGAACTTTTGCTAGCTCCAAGTAGTGCCTGCGCAGCCTCTCGCCCAGCGGAATGACCATGCGCTGAAGATGTTGATGCAGAACTCTCTGAATCTTTACTCTTCTTTCCGCCAAATAGCGACCCGAAAAATCCCGAATCCTTCTCTTTCTCTTTTTCTGCGGATTCGCTTCTGGCATGATCTTTGGCTTTTTTCCCGCCCTTATCTGAACCCCACTTCCCAAAAAGGCCTTTCTTGTCCTTTTCCTTGCGATGATGTTGTTGATGTGGCGGCGGGGGACTGGAGAGGAAGGAAAGAGGAGCCGCAGGTGGTTCGGTAATAGGTGAAGGAGGAGGGGAGGGAGTACCTGGAGGTGGTGATGGTTCAGAGATGACCTGAGGAGATAGAAGCCTTTGTGGCTGGGGCTGGTGAAGCACAGTGTCAGGTGCCGGCTTAACCGGGACTGCTTCGATGTCAACATCAGGTAGTGGTTGAACTGAGATTGGCTCTGGCTCTGGCGGGAGATTAGCAGCGGGTGTCTGCTGCAATGAGACTTGTGGCGCTTCTTGAGGAGGCGGGGATGTAGTTACTACGACAGTAGAAGGATACACCTCTTCCTCTTCATTCACATATGCATCATAGATTGAAGCCTCCTCGCTGAAAGACTCTGGCCTCACGGGTGGAAACTCGTTGCTAAGTAATCTGGGTCTAACCTCTGGCTCGTGGTCGCTAGAAGAATAGTCACTGGATGTGCGCTCTGAAGTTGTAGCGGTGATGGCGGCAGCGGCGGCGGCGGCAGAGCGCCCACCACGTCTGGAGGCTCCAAAGCGATGGCCTCCACCATCACCAGGTAGAGCAGGCTTCCGAATTTTTGTGCGATTGGTTCGCCTCAAGATCTGACCACGAGGAGGTATGATAATGGGGGCGTCAGCCTCGTCGCCCATATCTGGCATGTTCTTCATCTGCTCTATGGCTTCAACGTAGAGTTCAGCATTGAGTACAGAAGCCAAAAGAAATACAAGGGCTCACCGGTAGGAGAGATATTTAGACTAAGACTTCTTCGCAAGATATTTCTCAACTTTGAGGGATCATCACTCTCGGAGGCTTCTTCTGCCAGTTGCTCCAGCTTCTGAAGGTCGCTTATGGTGAGTTGAGGGCCTTGATTAACATAGCGAGTGCTCCGAGTCCGACTGAGGGGAACTATTCGTTCGTCTTGTTCTTCGACACCGTCATTTTCCGAAGGTCTATATTGGCGACTGAGCATGGATTTCTTCCTCCCAAGTCCTCCTGCGGAAAGTGAAGAAAGGGAGCCTGATCTGCTGACTGGAACGCCATCTGCAGGAGGTGGTGAGCGAGAATGTTCTCTAAGAAATTCGCGAAATTCAGCTGGAGCGATTTCGGGATGAACACTGGCAGGGACCCAGAAGAGATGAAAAGGATCATCTGCAGGATTATCAGTCTCTACTGTTGTATGACCAGTGCTACTGCTAGATCCGTCTTCATTAGAGCTGCTGGATGAATCGTCCGCTGTTGATCCTCCTGACCAAGAGTATGTCGACGACGCTGGCGATGTTTGATTAGGTAGGTCAGGGTCAATGGTGAGCGCTCCTGGCGTTGTGGATCGTCGTCGTATGTCTCTGAGGGCCTCCACCTCACGCTGAATGTCATATGTTGAAGGCTGCATTGTCGAGGCCGTGTCCAGTCTGAGAGAAAGACCGTTGGAAGGGCAACTGCTCTACTGTGTATCACAGGTGACGATATCCAGATTGAAACAAAGGCAGAAGGCCAAACGTCGTTGAACAGGTCGTTTCTTGTCGTCGTGGCTGACGATGATGAAAGATGAAGAAGGTTCTGAGAAGGTCAAGGTCAGGTCCGCCCGTCAATCTCAAATTACTACGATCGGCTTCCGGCTGTTCACCGCGCCCAAATTTACTTACAAGTTCAACACAAGTTCAACAAAAGGTCAGGCTCGGTTCACACAAGTAAAGAAATTTTTCTAATACATCCCGTTCTATAATTGTAGTAGGCACTGATGGCACTGTCATACACACATAAATTCAAAACTTGACTGGCAAGTTAGTGAAAGCTCTAATCAGAATTGAAGGCAAGAAGCAACTACAAAACCATGGAATCAGAGGGAAAATCAGGTTATGGCACAGCTGAAACAGACATTAACTGATCATTACTAGTGAGCGTACGTACGAAACAACACTTACGATTATAGACGCCACGCCCAACGCGTACATATCATGAACATAAAGTATCCGACAAACTCTAACTTTGTTGCTTTGTAGCGAAAACTGGCACTATCGATGAACATGCAGGCTATGGGCCGAACGAGACCGCCTCAGATTCTCAGGTGTAAGAGAGCATTCTCGAATTGGGAGAATCAGATATTCTGACCCGCAAGTGAGGTGGAAAATCAAAATCTGAGGAATACCCCGCGGCCGTAATCGCGGCACCGAAAATCACTGTCGTAAAAACATCGAATGAATTTTACCGCATAGATACGGCCGATGCACGACCAGCCAATGCGACATTTTCTCGTTTGAGTTCTTGTATGACAGCCTACCAATTCCAGAAAATGGATCAGTTGAGAACCGTGATGTCAAATGCACGCCAAGCGAAGATGAGGGTTTATTCTGATATATTGGGGCAGTCATGGTACTCACCGCAAGAGCCTCAGGATTTACACCGCTCTCGATCATTCTAACACACGTTGTCAGAGTCTCTTTGTCGAGCTGTGTATTCAACAGCTGGGACATCTCAAATAAGACTGGTTCAAAAGAAACAGAGAAGATGAGAGAATTTGAACCAAGCGTGACACGGAGGACTTACTATCTAATGTCTGCTGAGCAGAGGCAATTCGGTCGGATTCTTGTGAGGACATTCCGAGGAAGATATCGAGCTGTTTTCTGCGCGACGTTGAGGAGTAATGGCAAAGCGGTAGCTAGGTGACGAATTAGCCACGTGCACACTAATATTGGAAAATGACAATTGCTCATAAACCCTCAGCCTATCCTACATCTCTAAGCCAGACCGTCATGGCTCCGTCCAAAACAGGTAAAACATCCACCAAGTCATCGAAAAAAGAAAAGATCTTTCATCCCCAATCAAGAAAAGCTGATCAGCTTTCGCGAAAAGCTCTGCGGAAAGACAAGTTGGTTTCGCTAGTATCTAGTCGGAATAAAAAACATGACATACTCGGTCAGTGAAGGGGCTCTAATGATCTTGCCAGTCGCGCTCATTATGATGTTAATATATATCCTTATCCTTTGAATCAAATATCCCTCGTTTTCCATCTTCGTTATTCTTCCCTCTCCTTTTTACCTAGCCGACTTCTACGGATTTTTCTACCACTCAATGCCTGCAGAAGGTACTTTGACATTGGAAGAACTACATAGCCTCATAGCAGATGTATGGCTCAAGCGGTACGATGAAGAATTGGAGACTGAACGTGCTGCACGGCGGAAAGGTAGACCGAAGAGTGTGAAGGAGACCAAATTAGAGGAATTGATCTTGAGAGAATCGGAGCAATATCGAACGGGTTTTGGTTAGCGCTCTGTTCCCCTCCCATCTTACACTTTCCGGTTTCTTATCGTCCTGCTCTATCTAGAGGTAATCGACCTAACGCACCTAGAAAATGTCACGTTATTCCGAACCTGGGATCAGAAAGAGGTCCCGTTTATCGACCTACTACGGTTTATACGCATATGCAGCGCCAGTCCGAACACATTCGTCGTTTCGCGACCGGGTAAACATTATTCGATAACGAAGGACCCTTTGGCTCAGAGCCTTCCTGATTCAGGGGATATGGAGTTGGATACATAGTTGGTCTGTCTGTTTGTATTTTACGGCCTCACACTTGAATGATGGTACACCGGTCTATAATCACTGCGCATGCTAGCTAAGAGTTGTCCTTTTTGATGTCCTTTCATCGCAATCCCTAATCCTGATGTTCTCGTTAGCAGACTCTATGTGACCTTGATGACATACAGGATTAATACTCACTTCAAGGTTCATCGTTATGAGAGAGTTGATGGATTATGCTGCTTGCGAGCACTTTGTCATATTTGATGCATTCAAGAATAAACATAGGGAGGTTCTGCAAGCAGGTTTAAATTACCTTCATAAAAGACTTGAGAATTTGTTGTACTTACTTCAGTGCCATCTGAAAGGTCTGATGATATCTTTCTTCCTGGCATCTGACCCAATTGTGTTTAAATGTTGTCGTGCTTTCTGACCATCTACTGACCATTCCAGGTCAATTGGTCTACCTTGCTTTCTACCATGCAGATCTTGCTCTCATGAACGGGTAACAAGCAGGACCTCCTGGACCGACATCAATGATTTCCGAAGCAATTGCTCCTTGTACCTGTTATCGACCGTCAACATTGGGAGCTGTCAAACTAAAATTTTGGAAATATATACAGATTTAGGTTGTTGAGTGAAGTCCTGGGCCAGCATTGACCCCTACTTAACCAGTCCATAGATCCCATAATACTCAACAGGGGCTTTACTTGTGGGAACTGTCAACCTATTGACGCCACACTGAGTACTGTTCACTGGCACCAAAAGTTCGAATATTGATGCATTCTTGTCCTCTAAGAGATGTTCCATCATCGGTCTCATGTCGAACATCAGACCATGGGCACCAGGACAAGGGGGAAAATGAGCATTGAGTGTTCTGGTGTTTTGTTTGGGAAAATGAAGTACCGTTGCTTGTGTTGAGTGACATCTGGTATGGTCTTGACCTTTCTGAACATGGAAGAATAGGCAACTGGATAGCCCGTGACCATCTGCAAATCCTGGTTTTTTGATGGATTTCCCCCCAGTGTTTCCCAGAGCAAGATCAAATTTGACACATCTGTCAAGTGCTCGGGCTGCTGGGAATTGCTGGAGCTGCTCTAGCTGCTTTCAGATTGTTTGAGATATTAATAGTAGCAAAAAAGTGACACATCTGTCGAGTGCTTGGGCTGCTGGGAATTGCTGGAGCTGCTCTAGCTGCTTTTTGACTGTTCAAGATATATTAATAGTACAGTTCATCTGTCGAAACAACAATTACAAGAAAACATCAAATATTGAGTAGTACGGTTGTTAGTTATACCCTGCGTTACTTTATGCTAGGAGTAACACAAAAGTCTACTTTATCCAAAAAATGTTTCTTTATTGAAGTATTTATTTAGAAAAAATTCATCGCTGTGATACTGACTTGTACTTTTCAATAAAGAAGGGTGAGGATTTCCTCGATAAAAGAACGGAATTGTGAAACAGGAATAATATCTCCCATAGGAGTCCCATCTGCTCTCCGAGCTCTCTTAAGGATGTAACATCCTGTGGAATAATCTGGATAGCGAAAAGGACAAGCCCTATAGCAGGGGAGATGTTGATACTGCGGCAGAGGGGGTGGTTGATTCACTATATCTAAGCATTCGCAATAAGCTAAAAAACAATGAGTTCCTTCAATGGGTAACGAAGGTCTTCTTGGCTGAGCCACAGTAAAAATCATTTTGACTAGAACTATGGCATGACCTAACAAATATGAGAACTCAAAAGCAATGAAAGGAAGTAATGAAAGGAGAACTCATCTTCCAAAGAGCTTCTTGGCCACTGAAAGCTTTGATCTACGTTAACGATAACTGTATTTTGGCGACCAAACTCCCAGCCAGGCCCTGGAGGTGCTGAGAATATGGTGTGAGGATCCGTAAGCAAATCTAGATTAAAATATGTTCTGCTTTGGATTCGCAACCTGGACCAAAGCTTGACCCGGTAGAAGGGCAAAGGTGACTGAGTATTTCCAGTTCTTCTACCTCCTATAGTGAAAATCTTCGTTCCTGACTTTATGCGGTCAATTAAGTCTGAACAAGCCCCATGAAAATCTGACAGAGAATAGAGCCTACTCGCTTCTTCTATTGTTTGTGTCTTT